>JAQGCB010000002.1:0-84042 GCA_034698835.1 Protaphorura tricampata
GTCCGTTATAACGTACTCATCTAATTAAAATTACTGAACATTCACCATTTCAGCATATTGTGGAGTCTACAAAGGTGTTCGGTTTTTCTCAAGTTCATTTTATTGGTTTTTAACATTATTGCGATACAAATTAAAGTTTCTGGGTAGACCACTTGAAACAAGAATGCTAGCACCTTTTAATTGGGTAGAGTGTTTGTTTTTACAATAATAGTGGAGAACTAACGGGGTCGCTCAAGATACTGCTGTCTTAGCCTGTGTCAATAAATACCGCGAGTTTGCCGCAGCGGATTTGTTAGTATAATTTTTTTTTGCATTTACGCTCAACTTTGGAGTCATACGTGACTGGAAAATCTGCCCAAACATCCGAAACAGGTTCGGAGTAAAGAATCTATTTGAACGATTAAAGAAGAATACTTTAAGACATCAAACCCAGTACTAAAATTCCAAATGAAATGAATCATCCAACATTTTATGACTGCCAAGTGCCAACTTCCTCGATACCGAAGCAAGGCACAATTCCTCACAAAACCGTGACTTGAAAATCTTCCCGAACATTCGAACCAGGTTCCGAGTAGAAAATTTTGTTTAACATTACGAGCACAGGGAGTAAGTTTTCCTCCCCATGCTCATAATGCTTAAGGTTCGGAGAAGATTTTTTAGGGTTGGCAGATTTTCCAGGCGCAAATACGGGTATGTTTACTAAAAAATGATCTGGCTGTGGATAATAAGCGTAAACTAATTAAAATCTTACAAACAGACAGGTGTTGAATTGGGATCGGTAATCTCTGTTAATCTTAATCTACCTGTATCTCAATTTAAAAAAATGTCCTCATTAATTCGCCGTAATGTATAGCCAAACGCCCACAAAAATAGTGAAAGAATTGGTACCAGCTTTCTATTTTGTCAAGTAAAGGTCACCCCGTTAGTAGGAAAAACTCCAGCCTGACGAAAATATTTTTGAGCATTGACCCAAAATCATCTGCCCATGAGGTAAATCCCAGCATATCGAAACGAGACGACAAGGTCAGCCTGTAGCACGTTACTAAATGAACCCGTTGACGTATGAACTAATCCGATCCAATCACACTTATGCAGGAAAGTTTGTCGGGCTCAGTATTTCTGGAATATTGTCTTCCAAAAGACGCTGACAAAATACGGTTGCGATAAAAATGACCAAAAAATCCTGATATGTACGATTACGATTAACACAATTAGTGCAAATACGAGTAATTCCCAAATCTTTAGAAAATATTGCATTGCATTATGCTCTACAATTAACACACGAGCTGCATTTCTTATGCAATTTTCCGTAGGAGGAGAAGGCCAATTACAAGCATGTGTTAGAGTAAATACTGTATTACAGCATACATCACAGTCACAGCATATAGATAGTATAGGAATGTTGCAGCTATTTTAATTTTCGACCTACACTCAAATGGGAAGGAGACAAAGATAGCACGACATAACGATAACGAAGTATATTAATTAATAGATTGATTGATTTGATTGATATTGAGTGGAGTAATAGGACGTAGCGTAAAATTGGAGATCAACGACTTACAAACCCAATTCCAAGTTCCATCATTTTTACATCCAAATCCATAGAATTGAGTAAAGTCAAGATAAGGGTATCGTGAGGTATCTTTAGCTAACGTATAGAAGGCGCGTGGCATCACGCTCGATTAGACACGAGTTTTCTCTAATTTACTTCACCACAAGAATAAACTGACTCGGTGTAGTTTAGATTTAGATTGGGTCATCCAACTAAACCTGGGGCAAACTACCTTTAACTGGTTAAGAAAGTACTAATGAACTTCTGTACTATCCCCGGTGGTCACATCTTTTATTTTTATCTTTACGACTTTTCTGTCTCTTCAGAATTATGAAATTGAATAAAAATCTTGCATCATTTCATAATCCGGGGAAGTACTGGACGTCTTCAAAATGGAGGCGTGGCAGGTATGTGAATATGTGTGTGAATATGTAAGTCAGCCGACTTGACTTCTGACAGATTTGATGATTGCAATTACTGCATTTTGTCAATTGGAAAGTCACCAAGTTAGGTTGCAATAATTTTTTTTACGTCTTTACTGCTGAGGCGTACAAGGAAGGTCAGAGAAGGATATGATATGACAGGACAGGAGAAGACTTTAAGTTGAAGAAATAATTTGTCAATTAATATTCATCATTATCATCAAGCCAAAGTTAAGTTCATAAATCTGGTTTTTTGTGCTGCAATATGTGTGTAATAGTGAAATAGTATGACGTAAGTATTAGGTAGTAGGTGCAATGGTACAAAGATGAGGATGAGATGATGAGTTCAAAAGGCATTACCTTCTTTGAGTAGCTCGAGGGGTGACCCTTGACTTTTGCAAATACTAATTACGTTTTCCGCCTTTCGTAAGCTCCAAGTCGACTACTGAATCTCTTTAAGCCGGATAAGCAAATAGTAAGATGACAGATGACAGGATGACTCCGCCCAATCTCTTCACTGCAAAATTAAGCGTCTGTATTGATTCTGCATCGGATGATTTTTTTCGGAATTCGGACTCTCAACTCTATAAATGGATCGAATTTGACATCAGAGGATTAGAATTTCAAAATTAGATGGACTCACGAGGGTATGGCACATGGATTGGATTGGATAACGAAATTATGTTACAGTTACAAAGGTCTTGGATAGACTAATACAAAAAAGATGACGGTTAAGGTATAAGAAGTCTCGAGGTTTGTTATCTTTAATTTTGAACAGTCAATAAGTCAACAAGTCAACACGTAGAACGAAATGAAAGAAATCGATTACTATTATGGTTGATTGAGTAAATAAGTTCAAAGTCAAAGTAAAACAGAATTAAGCAAAATATGTTTATATAGGTTGACTTCATTCCGAAATTGTCTAACCCAATTAAACGCAATCACGCGTTTTTGAGGAGTAAACGCCATCATTGTCTCAAGACGCGTGCCTCGCGTCATATTTTTAAATTTTGTTATACCATCTGGGGCAACGTGAAACTTTCAACTTTTGAGTTCAGTTCAGATCAGAATACTATACCTATACTATACTGACTACATAAGGAATAAAAGCCGAGGCCTGAATTATATCCAGCAAGTCCAGGGACTTTCACCACTTTCTCCTTAACGGACAATAGAGAAAGTCTGAGAAAAACCTGGTCTCCATTCAGATTCCGAATTCTATTGATATACGGTACGGTAGGCCATTATACTAGACACTATCCGAAATTCTGGATTCCATGAATCGCTAGTTTTCAATAAATCTTGACCATAAGGAAAGCTATTAACTAGCTATAAGTATTTATTGCTAATAGGCACAGATCTATAGGTTAGGTCCTTCAAAAATTGCAATGCAAGTCTTCTGAAATTCTGGAACTGTACATCAATTCATAAATTAATATACCTACATCATCGTGAGTCTGGTTTCTAAATATTGTGATTGTTGAATGCCCATGGAACATTGATATTATCGTTACATTCTATTCTAGCATATTCCGATCTACAAATGGGGGAAGTCCGAATGTGCTTTGCACTTACGAGACGACGTATTCTGCATTGATTGCTCTCAAAAGAATTACGAAAACTATAATTACAAAATTACAATGTGACAAGTAGTAATTATGGACATAGATTAATTCGCGTTATTCAAAATTTGACGTATGAATTTAAACGATGGGGGTAATGGGAGGATACTTGTAAAATTACGACTTATTATTACTAGTCTGCATCAATACATTCGTCCCATGATGAATGAGTCATAAAATTCTCTAATTAAAAATACTGAAAATTAACTATAGTAATAGTAATTGAGACTTTGGACTTGTTTTGCATTTGCTATTGCTCACAGACGAATGCATGCATGTAAGAATGCACGTAATCATTCATAATGTTTATTTTTTCCACATATTTTTTTCATCAGTAATTCTTGCATTTTTAACTTACCTCCTTGATTAAAACGATGATTGATTGGTAAAACTGGAGGATGGTCAAAATTGAACTTTTGGACGACTGGACGCGGATGCTTGGAGTAGTTTGTTTTGGAGGTTGGGATTAAAATTACCCAATTGAAATTGAATTAATAATTTAAGATAAGAAATTGGACCTCCCTGCCTCTTGAAACTACTGATTAGAATTAGACTCAAAAACTGTCAACTGTCCTCTCCTGTCATTGAACTAACTTCATGAACTGAACTGTCAATTTCAGACAAGGAAATCCACGTTGGTTCCAAAGGTCAATTACCAGCTGATTACACGTAACAGCTACAGGGTCAAAGTCCAGTTCAGTACAATACAATACAAAGAGTGCGGGAAAAAGAAACCCAGGATGCGCCATCTCATCAGTGAACACTAAAAAGTGCACACCAGAAAAAATTCTCAATTGCCAGGATAGGCGGCAGGGTTGGATTATGAGCGAGTGGACGGCGGACGGACAAAAGCTTGGCTGCTTTTTCTCCAAATTCCAAGAATTTGAGCTCAGGAGAAACTGGCCTTACCGGATTTGGGCTCCAACCTCACATACATATACGCTAATGGAATCAATTAGAATAAAAACTTAGGTAGTTTTTAACACTTATAGGCGAAAACCACTAAAAAATGTACACGTTGAGTAGTAGGAATTTCTTTAAAACGGATCTTACTCGTTAAAGCGCCAAAAGTTTTACAAAGAATTGGTCATACCCATACCTTACCAAAATTCGCCATCAATCCGGTACAACTCGTACTACTGATAAGCATACTAATTAATTTATTTTGAATTCGAAAATAACTCATTGGCATTAATTGACAAATGACATTCGAATCATATATTTTAGGCATATCGTGAAATGCCAAATAGATACAAGCTCGGAGATTGTATTTGCCTCCTCTAGACCGGCTAGTATTTGAGACCCGGCTTGTATTCGAGACCGGTGTGAATTTGCTCAGTCAAATAAACTCATACTTATACATATTTAGTGATTGGGTTTGGGTTCAATCCCATTATCCCATTTGACCTAGGTCCTACTAGGTACTACTAGGAAATGTGACTTGACTTGACCATCAACAACAGCCATGAGAATTTGCTCTCATTTTGGGAAATCAAAATACTCACTGCAACTGCAGTAGTTGGACCCAAAGAGCACTGACCAAGTGGTAAGGTCCATTTGCCTTTTAGGCTCATCTTCCTTAATTCCAGGAATTGGAAGCTTTTGGTGATTTTTTTTTGAAAATTAAGTCTGAAACTGCACTAGTTGCAACCTGCATTGCATTACGATCTGCAGTTGCAGTTGGACTTCGGACGCGGAAGAAATACATTCTCCTTTGTTCTTCTCTCACAAGATTTGTTGCGGGTTCTGGCCTGGCTGATGACCTGTGACCGGACATGACCTGTGAGAACTTTACCCTTGACGTGACCCGTGATCCATGGACTATTAACAAGGCAAGTTATTTCTGATTTAAACTTTTTGCATGAATAATATTTATGTTAATTTAGTGCACACTCTCACTCCCATCCAAAGTCAAAATACACTCTCAGCAGAATTTGGGATGACGCGAATATTGATTAGTAATTAATTACATTTTATGTTTGCATATTGTGCTAAAACGTCATCGTAATTTAATTTATAATTTGACCTGCTTCACTGTTGTACGAGTACGCTATACTTTGAAAACTTGAATGGAATGCTTGTGGGAGAAATTGCATACAAAATTAATACATTTTTATTCGTTTAGTCATTGCTATTTTTAATCTCAAATTGTGCAGAGTATTGGTAAGGTTCATAGGTCACCTCATAATAACTATATGTAGATATCCGTATTCAATCCGTCATCTTCTTGTAATGGTTGCATGGATATTCGACATGTGAATATCAGTCAGTCCATTCCACGCACTTCTAAAAAAATTTAAAGATTTTGGGCTGTTCATATTTTTGAAACACAATTCATTATACGCACTGTCGATTAACCAAACATTTACGCTGTTCAGAGTCTAGTGTATTGACCCAATTCATTATAAGACTCTCAAAGTTTGCACTTTAAGTTTTTATCTGTCGAACTAATTATGAGGTTATTATGATAAACTTTGGCAATGGAAAAGAATCTGAATTTCCTTGGACTTTCTGAAAGCAATATCTTATTTTATTCTCTTCGAAGTACTTCTGATTAATACATTAGATTTGTAATGCTTTGCCTTGAGAAATTGGCAAATGAAGTTATTGAAGATTTTATTCTCATTACTAGAATAGGCTTGCATTACTTTTAGTTTATGAAGCCGAAATTAAAACCGTCCCTATGGAATATATGGACGTTACGAGTATACGCCTTTCATAATATGAGAACAACTTCGTCTTTGGCATTCGGCCGACGTTCCTTTTCTGATAGAAATCTTTGGGTAAAAACTGGAGAGGTGGAGAGTCATCAAGACATTACATGGTGAACATGGTTAATTCTCAAGAACGAAAGCCAATTTTGATATGTGGACCCATTCATCATTCGCCCAGGAGTTGTTCTCCGGTCATAATTCATTTTCACCCCACTAAACCCTTGCCTTCTCTTAATCAACCTAAGTAATCTTCCTAAGGAACCAAACGAATTTTCAAGCTTTAGACCTCTGACAACAAGATTACAATACCGACAGGTTTTTTTTACTTCGTCTTTGAATTATACGAGTACATATGTAGTACTACTTTTAAATAATTTTATGGATTGTATAAATTTCCGGTAACCATGTTCATTCGCTGTTCATTAGAGTGTAAGTTACTTCATATATTTTGGGAATGTTGTCTTGCGGCTGTTCACTCTTTTAGATTAGTGTATTTCAAGTTAGTTTGACAAGGGACATCACTAGGATGGAAAATTGAATTGGAGACAACCGCCTTAGAGAATTTTCGTAAAGCCAATCCAATGATTTATAGAAAGTACCCCTAGTAGTAGAAATGAACTCCAATTTTCAAAAAGAATATTTTCAGCAATACACAATTGATTATATGGGGAACCTTAATAAAGAATATAGCTTGTCCAGAATTTTACTTTGGAGTACTTCACCTTGTAAAAATATAACGAGACACGTCATCTCATCTAAAAGATAAAAAATTATGACTCAATTTTGAAGTCCTTGGGCGCGGTGTTTGGTCTTCACCGAACTCTCGTTTTCAACTCCAATAATTTCCCCCTGCACTTTTTGGTAAATCAAAATTAGTAGGGGACTTACTACGAAGAGAAATTGATGGGCATAGTATTCAGTATGCCAAACCAAGAAGTGCCAAGGTTCCTTGATTTGATTTCCGCCGTTCAGTTGTAAAAATTAACCTTTCATTTTTTTTATCCAATTAAAAGAATTACGAGGTTTATGGGTCCCGGGTGCTGCTAGATTGTTGTAAAGAATTCGTTGACAGGTTTCTGGTCCTGTAGTATAGGATAACACTCTAATGATCAATTGCAAACGCAAACTTGAGCTATTAATTACATAGTATGTAATTAGCACAAATGATGTCTTCATACTTTTTTATTAGCCATGCATAAGAATTTTTGAATTGTCTTTTTCGTGATATCGTAAAATATTGTCTTCGTAGTGCATGTGTAATCTCGAGAGCAATATGTGTGCAGAAAATGCATAATAATATGGCTTATATTTGCAGTGTTTGCACGCGAGAATAGACAGAGTACCCTTACGTGCATTTCAAAAATTTGCAAAGTTTCTTTGAAATTTCAATTTTTTAATGCATCCATTTTAGAATTAATAGTAAACATTACTACACTCAGCTGGGGTCATTTGGTTCTTTATATATTCCATAAATGCTTTAAGTATTAGTATAAGTTGCCGATTGTACTTCTGTCCTGCAATTAACAGTGTAATTAAAGTGACTTGAATGCTAAGTTTAAACCCTTCACGAAGTTCAAATTATTATACGACGACGATAACCTTGAACATAAAAGTTTGAATGAAATTCATGGGATCGTACACGATATATGGATATATCTCATTCAATCCATTACAAATATAGTACCACTTGTCTAATTACTATTTAAACGACCTCAACTTTTATCCAAACTTTTTTTTATGTCAGCAGCTCTGTCATAATCTGGTCTGTATTTAACTCTTCATCACTATCATAATAATAATACCCATAATCATCTGTTCTGCCCTATCCTATCTTTTTATTCCGTCTTTGCGTCCGCATCTGCATCTGCAAATGCATGATAATTACTATGCCTTGTTTTTTAATGAAGAAGAGAGGCTTGTTAATCTTTCCTCTCTTATTATGAATGAGGGATGCGAATGCGTATGCTAATGCAATGTCACGTATAGCTTATACTTAGGAACTCATTTCATATCGCCTTGCCTTGCCTTGAACTGAGAACAACTCATTAAAATCACACTCATTAGTAAGGAACTCTTGGAATCCTAGAAAACTTTTGTTGAGTCAAAGTCTTTCATCCTTTCTCCAAACCACTTCATTTTCTCTTTCTCTCTCTTTGGCCCAAATTGGAACTCTTTTCGGGGCTTTTGTCGTATTTAGTATTCACTAAATTCCTATTCGAGAAAGGCAAAGTAAACTTAAAATCAAAAGAATGTTAAGTAAGGCACCGCGCCGTGCCGTGTTGTCTGTCACTGTACAAACGGTGCATTTGTTGAATTCAACCCATGCCCTTTCAAATTCAGGTTAAATACTCTTCAACTTTGAAGATGTCTTTTGACAATCCAGACCGTTGCTGATTAATAATTCAAAAGCGACCCGCACTAAAGTGACTTTAGGAAAATGACGGCAACCGTTCTCGCCAAAACGCATTTCATCGGAATTTCGTCAGATATCCTTAGGCATCATTTGGCACCATCTCAACAAAACCATGTATAGGAATATCAGACCACACATTACGGAGAGTCTCAATTAATTGGACTATTTTGATAGTAATGCAAGTATATGGTATAAAAATTCAAGTCTGTCAAGTTGAGTCAAGTCTGGCTTATCATATAGTATAGTGTTTGTCTGCCTGGTGCTATGCTTCGAATTCTTTTTACATCTCCGTGTAGTTCATCTTTTCATCCGAATCCCTACTTGACTCCTATTGTAATAAAAAAGAATACAGTACAGGAGAGAAATCCAGTCTCCATACGTATATTGCCCAAGAACTCGATCTAAGGACTATTTTCTGTGGCGGAGTAGTATATTGATGGGTGTATCTATCTGTTCCGAAAGAATTACCCGGGTAACCCCGGAAGGCTTCCCCCTATATGCAACCCGCATACAGACAAAACAGCATGCATGAGTTTGTAAAGGATTTTCTCATCGGATCGATATATTTCGGGAGGAGATTTTTTCCGTCATGCAAAATGGCCGTCAATTGTTTCCTTGGGGTCCACCCTCAACATGTCACCTAATCCTCACGTTTTTCTACAAAAAAATCATGAGTTGTATTTGTACTTTTCTCAAAATGGGGATTTTGACCCATGATCTGTTGTATTAACATAAATGAGGAAATCAATGAAGAATTATAGGCAATATAGAACGTCCGAAAGATTTTTTATGGCGAGATGGCATTCTTTACATGTAATTTATATTTATGAGCAAGTTTCACGGCGTCCTTTTGCACAATTATATCTACTTTAACATTCTACAAGAAATTCCTTCAAGTTTGAAAGTTCTATGGAATTCCAAGGAATCATGAAAGATGTACTACAAGTACAATGTTAATCGCCAGAAAATAATAGTTGTTCACTTTGTCATTGTCTTTAGACTTTGAACGAACGTATGAAATTTAGTGGGATGTTTAGATGTGTTTCTGCCATAACATAAGAATTTAGAGGTTAACCCTGGCGCTATTAATTTCATTTTTGCATTCCTAGTTAAAAGCCACATGACATATGAATTAGAGATGTGGAAAGTATAATGAAGTGTTTCCACACTCTGTCTACTGCATTAAATACGTAATTAAGGGCTTTGTCGCGGATTGCTTTTGAACCAAAACCCGGTCTAGTCATTTAGTCTCTCTCTGTGTTTTTGTCGGCAAAAATCCTTCGCTATGCTATATGGCTAAGTGCATTAAAAAATTACACGAACCTTGCATTTGCAAAGCACTATAAGTCTGAATTAATATTGGCGGCAGGAGCGTGGAATGCTAATGTAAATGCAAACATACATGTGACAAAAATCCCTTGGGTCTGTCTGAGTTTTGCGTGCAGAAAAATTGGGACTTTTTCATGAATAAAAAATAGCCCAGTTTCTTACCTTTAAGTGCACCTGAGAGCCACCGCACTTTTTTGCAATTACTACAGACTGTCCACGCCACGTCGTCCATTCATGATCCAATTAAAGTTATAATATCTTCGTCCCCTGTCTGTCCATTTGCATACCCTTTTAGGTATTGAGAATTTACGACTTGTCGACAAGACAAGAGTCCTGGAAAGTGAAACATAAAAGTTAGTGCCAATTCCGCATTTGCCAGTGACGTTGCTGGTGACTGGTGGTTCCATAACAATCATTAATTAATTTTGTCATTACTGTTTAGATTGGGAAAAACCTACCCTCACTCACAACCCGCCTTATCTAAAATGTATGTCTTTTTATCAAACTTGCATTACTAGAATTTGGCTACCCAGAAAGCATTAAATACATGAAATTGAAATTGAAATATGATTTTATGGTTTTTAACCCCTTCCGTCATAATTTTGGGGTTTGACAAACACTGACATTGAGACAATCTCATTCATTTCTCTCATGTCATGTCATGTGTCATAGTCATGTCAGTAGTGACGGACTGGACTCCCTGGAAATAATAATTTACTCTTATCGGGGAATACGTACGCTCAGTTAAACCTTAAGCTCATATTGTTTTACTTTACTGTTTTTGTGGCTAACCCTAGCATTTCATTTGATTTGGGCACAAGATAATAATATAGCACGTCTCAACCACCTTCCCCATTTCCAAAGGAGTGGAGACGTACGTACGTGGATTTTTGGACATGGACGGGGGATTTGTCTTAATCAAACACTATGGGGTCCGTCAAAGGGTCATTCTTTACTGAAATTCTAATGAAACCTTTTGGACATTTTGGACTATGTATGCTATGTTATGCGACTTTTGCCACTCTCCTTCCCCATTTTCCATTTTCCTTCGCTTCCGCACACGCATTATAATCAAATACATATATTTTCTACTCACAAAATCTTCCATCCGTAAAAATCCCACCTGTAAACGTACGTACGTAAAAACGTCTTTCCACAAGTCTTTATTTCACCTAATTAATATTCTACGGGTTGACCGCGCGGTCGTAGCCAGCAACAAAACACACCGGTGAGTTCACATTTCGCACTTTTTCTTTTACTCTTGGTCGTGGTTGTTTTATGATATGACCACCTTAGCATACGATTACGGAAAGGCGATAGCGAAACCAAACCAAATGCATGCGTGCTTCTTATTTGCTTATGGTTTCCTTCCACAATCCACACTCTTGCACGCCATAAGTCAACTACTACGTATATATCATAGTCACCTATTTTGTTTCTTCTTTGTTCTGGAAAATACATTGGGTTTACCTAATTGCCAGTCGCGGTAGGAGTATGTGTTACAAAGTAGCACAGCACAACATGGAGCATATAGTCGAAACGCCGAAAAGTACTAAATCGGCATGTGAAAGTCACATAATTCATCTCTAATTGATAGCGAAAAGTCAGGAGTCGGGCCAAAAGTGGACAAAACGAGAAACAATTGTCGCCTGCCTAGTCATATTTGTGGTCTTACTGTTTTTTCGCTTACAAGTTTACAAGGAAACTAATCCTCATGTTAAATTCAGATTGATATTAAAAGGGTCTGATTTTAACCTTCTGGTGAAACGGCCAGTCAAATAAGATCCCCGATTTAGTTTTTGCGTCTCGAAAGGGTTCCTTGTAAGCAATAGCATTAGAATTCAACGTTAGATTCGATGGTGGCGGTGGCGTCGTAATACTGCCGCAGAAATTCCTTGCTTGACTTTCCAAATAAGGATTGAAATTGGATGGACTGGACTGGACTGGATGGACAAGACAACCGGATAAGTGCCAACTGTCGTCAACGTCGTTGACCATATCAAATTACCTTCTGTCGTTCTTGTGGATTCTTTTTCGCAGTCGAAAAAAAAACGTATTTTATTACTACCTGTATGGATGCACCTGCAGGACGGGTTTTGTTTTTGGGATTTTTTTCGTCAAATATTACGTCCCACTAATTGTCTTCTCTTTTGTTTACGATGTTGTCGACGTCGAAGTTCGAGTTTTTTCGATTTTGAACCAGTAAAACTAAAGCCTCATTGTTAGAAAGAAACGTGTGTTGTTTACAGGCTGGGCCTACAATTCAGGTTATGGTTGACCTAAAGCTATTAGCGTTTGTGAAAATGGTTAGTCGATGGCAAAATTATTGTATTATTTCTAACAGGGCGAATATACAATTGTATTTGACAAAAGATTATTCAATTTTCGGTTAAGATCAACGCAGCAGTGGATTTTGCCGTGTTACGTTACGTTGACTTGAATTTATTCAAGGGCTTCACTTTTCCAGAACAATCAAAGAAACAGAACAATGTCTCAGGATCTTTTTCCTATCCCTAAAAATAAGAGCCATTACATGGAGGACAGTTATGTTATAATATTTATTTTCTCACGGACTCAACTCTCATTCAAATTAAACATATGCAGATGAGAGTAAAGTACCTCACGTACGTATTCTTGTTTGAATAGTAGAATGTAGAAGAGATGAAGAGAGGGGAATAAAATAAGATCAAGAGTGAGTGAGTGGGTATAGATTAATAGAGGATAACGGGTTGAGTTGGGAATAATGTGTGAGAGAGAGAGCTAGTCGTCTCAGTCTCCAGTCTCATTGGAAAAAGCAAAAGCTATGCAAATGAAGATGAGAGTAGTTATGTAGATGAGGGCTCCTGAAGAAAAAGGGTTACTTATTTGACACCGGGACTCTACTCCACTGCACTGCTGCACTGCATTGGATTAAGGATCCTCCGAACTTCCGAAGAAAAGGAAGGAAAGAACAATAGAGCTGAGTGAAGAGTGAAATTTAACTTGGACCTGGATGGTTATCGTCAACTCCAGAAATGTTTGTTTAAAACACTTTAGGTTGACTGACCCGTTAGTACACAAAGGCCATTTTCGTTACTCTCAGATTTCAGTCTTTCTTCTAAAAACTTTAAACGATTTCGTTCGACTTAGCGAAATACTTGGAATTTCAAAGTACAAAATGAAGAACAGCGAAAGCAATCTCAAAAAGTGCGTACAATGAAATACTGAAAATGAAATAGTGAATTCGCATTAACATTTGCCATCGAAGCACATTTATTAGTCTTCCGATGAAGGGAATCCTCAAGCATGGTTCCAATAATACTGTGTCTCACCCTGAAATATGAATATGACTTTTGGAAGGACTCTAACACATTATAAATCACTAGAACCGAGGATAATGAGTACTTTCTCCCTAATTTTCCCTCCGTGAAAATGACATTGCATGTACAGCTATGGTGAATTGCTGATGAATGAATGGAATGAGAGGATTCTAATTCTAAGGGAATACGTACTGAATACTTTGGCAAGGTAGTACATAGTAGGTATTTATTATGCATACTCGTCCTGTACGTATAAATATGCATATTTAATGTCGCATAATAACCATGCATCCATCTCTCCTCATCTGCATCTCTCTCTCTCTCTTCTGCATTTGATCAAAAGAGTTAAAAAATGAATAAGGGGAAACTGGCTCTTCTTTTTTTTCACATTCTCTAATCATAATACAGCATAGCATTGGCTTCATGCAGGATCTCAAAGTATCTTGCATTGTTCAAGGCGTTGCTGCTGCATAGCATGGCAGTTCCAGTTGCTGTAAATGTATTAAGGAGAAAGAACAGGGAGATTCTTTTTGTTCAGAATATTTTTTCTGTATTATATATATCCATGAGAAATGAAACTCCATTTCGAATCTAGTTCGTCACACTCTTAAGATAGAGTCAGGAAAATTCAAATTCAAAAGGTCTCGTCTACCCCAGGAAAGGGGGAAGACAAAAAGTACGGGTTGTGATTAGCATGCAAATTATATGCAAAGAGAATCAAGAGACACCTTCCCCTTATGACGACGTTACGTTACATTACGTAACGTAACCCCTTCAGTGTCTCCACAATACATACAACATACATACATGGTATTTTTTTTAAAAAAGTCTCACTCATCTGCTCATTGCATTGCATTGAGTGACTAAATGCGTCCATGGTATTATTTATTTTTATATTCCAAAGCAAAAGGAACAAACAACCTTCATTTGCATTTCCATCTCTGTCTCTTGTCCTCATTGTTAGTTATTAGATGTGTGTCTGAGCTCTGAAATGAAATAGTAGAACAGGACAGAGAGACTAAAGTTTGGTTCTAATGGGAAATATGCAAATCATTTTGATGCTGAACCCATTCATTCAATTCGACTCATCATCAAAACTATAAGCAAGAGGACAGATTAAATGTTCAGAGGATTTAGTTTAGTTTCGATTTCAGCTTGCAAGGAAGATCATACACATCAGTAGTGGAGTAGTGATGAGACTCCAAAGTTGGACACTAATAAACGCAGGTAATTAGTCGGCAAGTTGACCACCATCCATAAGCAACAGTTGGATTTTTGACTCCTGGGTATTTTAGGGCTTTGACTGACTTTACTAGAGAGGGATTAATTAGCAGCTTGTCGGAATCCATGAAGTGTATCGTGGAACACATAATTGCAATATATTTAGCTCTTTTATACATGTGAGTTTTCAAAGCTCTCCTGCCTGTGCCGGAGCTTTCTTCGTGAACTCATACATGTATCGCGTAAGCACATTTCCAAATATTTTGCCAAATTCTTGATTCTATGTCGATGCTTCGATAGTTTTCCTGAGGAATCGAGTTCACCTGTGTCTGCGACCACTGGTCTGGGAGGACCAGATGTTTTGTGTGGAGTAGTAAACACAAGAATGAAATTTCTATCACTGTCGCACGAATTCCTTGAGAGACTTTATATTGTGTATTAGAATTTCTACTTGATAAAATTAGCAATTTACGATTTTTTCAGAACTATTTAGTATTCCCGGACACAATCTCAGGTCATGTAATATGCGCTCTGCTGTAGTTAGGTTACGTTTAAAGAAGGTGGACATGTCTGATAGAACAGTTAATTTGTTGACAAAAAGCTTTACCAAATAAGGAGACTTGCTGATACAAAAAACTGCGTTGTTTATGGTGTTTCTACTACTATGTACTTTGTAAAGTTGATGGGATGTGCTTGTAAATGGTGGATCAATTAATGGAATCCTACAATTAAAGTGTCAGATAAGAGGAGATACCGGTGGTGCAGGAATGGGTGCCAAGAATTTGGAGAAACGAGTACGTGATTTGTAATTGTAATGTGGTGGTTAGTTCACCGTCGGAGTGATAATAAATAATAATAAAGTGACAAATCAGGTGCAAAAAAGGAAATCTTACTTAATTTGAGGGATAACCCCAAAAAAGTGTTCAATACGCCTCACCTCACGTACGTATAGTTCAAAAAAAGTGTGTAAGTGTTACTGTGTATCTTTTTTTTTGTCTCTTCTCAATAATAAGGAAGGACTTTGGAGTGATCCTATTGTTGAGAGTGTTTTGTGTTTTGTATATCGTGCTGCTAAGTGGCCCCTGTCGCTCATAAATAAGTGCTGCTCGTAAATTGAGATCTATTAGACAACATACCGCAACACAGCATCGAAAGCAGCACAGAAAAAAAAGGGTCATACATAACATATTGGTTCCATTATTATTGAGACCGACCTATTCGAGTTTTGAGTTTTTGTGATTGTTGAACTGGAGTGAACTGAACCGATCCATTTGCTTATTTCCAATAACCTTTTTGTCAATACTGTAATGAGGTCGATTTGGATTCCCGGCCAGGCCAGGCCAGGCTACGCCAGGCAGGACTACCTGGGAAAGTAAAAAAAGGTAAAGTAACGTAACTCTGTATTCATAAAAAAATTGGATTAAGGGACCTCTAAGGCACTTAACACACATGACACGCTGTCGAACCCAAAATAAGTTATTGACTGCTAGCTGTGTTGTTGTATTGACCTGAAATTGAACCCGACCTAAACATATCAAAATTTCACTAACAAAACTATTTGTGAATAATGATTCTACTCTACTTATGGTATGTGTTGATAAATGGTAATACCGTTGATTCCATTATAGGAGAATTTATTAGATCAGAATGGATTAGATACGATATAGGTTAATCCAGGATACGATATTTTTGGCTACAACTTATAAAGTTTTGAGCGAGGGAAATTGAATGCTTGGCGAGAATTAAGGTGCAATTTTTCGACGAAGCAAACCGTTAAAATACTCCAAAGTTTTTTTGATTTAAAAATTGAAAGGATAAGAAGCCAATTTGTGGATGCCAGAAAGGTTCGATTAAGAGAGGTGTTCGTTAGATTTAGTGTCGACACAAACAGAATTCATGTAGCACTGAAACTTCTTGTGCGCTTAAGTACACCAAAGTACAGTAGTAAGAAAGTATGCCACAAAAAAATGAACACGTTTTATCTATTGAACCCGAAGCACTCAGATCGTCTGATCAAAGCGGAATTTGAATTACGACAATTTCTTAGCGGTATTCCATTTAAGATTTTTTAACGAGTAGGTAGCGGCGATTGTAGTGGTTAAACTAAAAGCACCACCGTGTCGGAGAAATAATTTAGCGCCAAGTACGTTGTAAACAATAGAGAAAATTGCAAGAATGGATATATTTATTAAGATTGACGAGGTATTTAAAATGGTTCATGAATAACAACAACCGATATATTAGCATATTGATGGCCCTTATTTGGTCGGAGAGGTAAAAAGGGTTACGAGAAAACCACTTCGAGTGTAAATGAACATTTAGTCGAAAACTATCGGTATCGAAAGTGTCATTATTTTCTGACCCAATTTAATGTTTTCGCATTGGATATTTCTGGAGATTCATACATGTTTCTGTTCAGTATATTCGATTGGATTCCCGATTTATTTTTACATATGTCAAAAGTAGTTTCCTTGTCAATAGCTAAGGATCATTGAGTTCAGGCTGATAATTGAAAGGTCGATTGACAAGGGCCGCGCCGGTGCGGTGCCTTGATAGCTTCTTCAATTTACGATTACGATTTCTCATCCTCCGGCATCCTGAGAAAATAAATTGTTTTGGCTTTAAATTGATCGTTAGCTACGTGGTTCTAATGCCTAAAAACATGATTCCCACCAACACACCAACCAAATACCATGAGTAATGGTAATTCTGGTTCTCTATATTCCAAGAACTCGATTTATAATTAATCGCTCCTGGTTTGGAAAACAAGACTATTACAAAAAACCAATTATTGACTTTATGTGAAAATCGTGGGGGGTTTATTTAGTCAGGGAGCTTCAATTACTAATTGAAAATCCTAGATTTTTTTTTGTTGATTAACATCTAATTTGATACTTTGATTTTCTTGATGAGCTTGTCGTGATAAGAATTTGATTGAAAGTAATTTAATCAAATTCATAAATTTTAAGTATTTTATGATAGTATCTGGCGTAGCATCACAGGACCCTTTCTTTATTGGGTCTAACGATTTGCACTAATTTGGAACTTTCATCAAATACCCACTTGTTTGAAAAACTTAAATTCTTCACTAATTTTTAAACTACGTATACCTTGAATTTGAACACTACAATTACTTGCCGTGCACTTGAAGTTGCGAAAAAGCCATATTTATGTTGCCCCACTAAAAAATTAACGAAAGGAATTTCTAATTACTTCAAAGAGTAAGTACTGGTGATAACCTATGCAAAATTACTCATTTGTAGCACGCACAATTGCAGTAATATATGATACCCTTCTCCTATAATTTTATTTAGTGCGGTCTCGGTCATCAAGTTTTTCCACAAATTCCCATGAGATTAAAACGAACGAACGAACGAACGAACGGGCAAGATTCACAATCTGACACTAATATCTTAATGTTCTATTACACTATACATGGCTCCTACTACAAAATGCAAATAAGTTCCATGTTCATTAGTGCGTGTCGTCATGCAAAAATTTATAGCATCCCATCGTTTGTAGTTACACAAGTTGCAGATTGTAGTCCACAACTTCATATTATTTTCAGTACTTGTCCAGTACAGCAATACAGTACACATGGCTCAATAGAACGAATTGGACTGCATTGCAAAACTTATACTCCACAAAAGGCGTTTATTGCCCACGCAATGTTCTAATTTATAGCCATAGTCTTCTACTACTACTAAAACCTCCTATTGTTATTCGCGGAAAGGGAGGGAACCCCAACTTGCATGCAGACGGCACGGTGAAAAGTGCACTTTGACATTTATGTCGATTGCATGTGCAGCAATGCACTCTCATATTTTGTGAGACTATCAAAAATTAATTCTATAGCTTTTTTTAGAGTCTAGTGTACTAAAATATATTCACGCAAAAGGAATTAGTTTGTTTAATTTAAGAAATCGCGTGTCGATTTGGAATTTTAGACATTACATTGCACTGCATGTAGGACGAGAGCTATTTTTATGACTCTCTGGTCAAAATTCTGTTTGATTGTTTATTTTTAAACTAACTAAAACTACTCAAAAATGCATTCAGGAATGAAGACTTAATTTTTAAAATCGTCGGGTGGCAAAACTGTGGACATTTGATCGTTAATGCTCGTTCGCATTTGGAATCCAATACTTCATTCACTTTTGTCCATAGAATTATAGTGCAAATGTAGAATTCAGTTGGTAAATTTTTTATATAGGGGCTCAAATTTAATGTGACGATAGTCAGCGGTCTATCGGCTTGGATGCTTTGTTACTTTTTTACATTATAATTTTCACCAGTTTTAAAATGTCATATATCATCATCGCAGCAGTAGATCTTGTGTTGTGTTATCCCATTCACTAGTACTACTTCTCTGCTCTGCTCACTACATTGTATTGTAATGATAAGTGGAAAGTCAAAATGAGTGCTGCGTACGTACGTACGTATAGTCCCTGTAGTTTTTAGAAGAACATAAAAGCAAGCATTCAGATTTGATTCTCTCTCCGAATTTTTTTAGAAGGATTTTTACTCGTTGAGAGCTTTTTTTCGTTTCCTCTTTTATTATTTAGATACCAGAAGTGTCTTTTGTTCATAGTGAGGTAGTCAGGCCATAGCCATACAACAATGAATTCACATTAGCGTCCTTGCCAGCGCGTAACTACTTAAATGGAATTCTTCCAATGGAAGAAAGCATAAGGGGAAGTACATATTCCAGTAATCAGTCCAGACGATTACTCATATAATTTCTGCGATACATATTATATTGTTGCCACCCATATGCATGCATGCATTTTCAAGGCATATGTGTGCAACTGACCGGTGTCAGTCTAGTGTGAGCGTTTTTTTAATAATTACTATTATCGTATCTGTTAAAAAAATCTATGTATTTTCTTTTTTGCACATATAGGTTTATTTTCCTTTCCGTTCGCTTAAAACAACTCTGATTAATTAATCATGGCAGACTCTCTTCTTCGACAAAAACAAAAAAGTAATAAAAAAAATAGTTGCGGTCGGTTCAACAGATGCTGGGCAGTTTGCTGTTTCTATATTTCGGTTGGTTTTTCTGGACCGGATGATTTTCTTTTCAGTTCCTTAAATCGCGTGGCTCTGTCAGTCGTCACGCAAAGTAGTAACGAAAAAAAAAATCCTTGGTCGGGTTTGATTTCAATTTTCACCATTCACTCATTCATTCGTCACTACAAGTTGTATAAGTATTGGGACGGACTGTTGGTGTTAAGCCACAAAATGATTTTAATTGTGTATTGTGGCCGAGGTACTAAAAAAATCTCAATAAGACAAAATACGCACAGGACGAAACGCGTCCATGTAGTAGTGGTAATGGTAATTACTAAAAAGCCGTATGCCGGGCCGGACCGGGCCGGTAGATTTTTTTTATCTCTTCAAAATGTGAGATGTGTATTGAAAAAAATTAGCTCGGAGCAGGAGAACAATCAGGCAGATGTCCAGCGTTCAAAATAATTATTATTCAGTGTGAGAGCGAGAAAGAAATCGTCAGAAAAATTGGACCTACTGGTGGTTTTTTCCCATTCTTATGATTTGACGTGTCCGTCCCGTCCGTTCTTTCAACCATTCAAAGGATTGAACATTTGAACAAACGGGTGGGCATCTGTTGGTCCTGTGGTACACAAATTGAATTCAAATCACACACTGAGAAGACCATACACAGGAAAAAGTCATTTGATATGTGTATGTGTACAGTTTTTTAAGGGTTACTGCATGCACGCCGGGGCCCTTAAACAACACAACACTGCATATCAAATGAGCCAAGGTAAAGGGTTGGCCTACTTCCTAAGACAAACCGGGAGATGATTGCCGGTTTGAAACAAAAAAAATGTAGTAGTAGCTGAGCTGAGCTGGTAGCTTAAGCTGTACCGACCCGCGGTCTATCTTTTTTGACGTAATTGGGTCAGGGATGATTAATATGCATGCATACGTACAAGCCTGAATGGAAGCAAAAGGTGAATGGGTGCATTTACAAGTTCAGAAGTTCATGAATATGTATGCGATGCGGGAGAAATGAACTCTGGAGTCTGGACGAGACAAGATGCAGTTTGAAGTTAAGTTTATTTATAGAAACACAATACGGCCAATGTGATGGAAATGTACAGTATATGCATGAAGGGCTTTGTTTACGAACTAGTCTACGAATTCGGTCTCTCTACACCTGGGTAATATTAAAAATTATAGCTGAGGTGCAGGTATTATTAAATTCATGTACTGTGGGTTAAGTTTGTGTAGTTTAGTAGGTTAATCATTTATGATCAAAATTGGCCGAGTAGGCATTGTTGTAATACGCTAACGGTAATTTGAGGTTATGGGTGATTTTTTTGATGAGGGTTACACGAAGTGTCTTATCCAGGATCTATCTACTACACTATTGCATGTAGAAATCTAAATCTAGAGCGGGTAACACTAACATTTAAGTCAAAAATAGCGTTGAGGAAGAGGAGGTAGTAATTATAAGCTGGTAATTCTCGAAAACAATACTTAAAAATGACTAGAGGCTCAAATATAACTGTTTTAAGTGCTGAAAGCTGTTTCTGAGAATAATTTTAGTTTTGAAAATCATGTCCTATTCCAAACTTCATTCGGCAAATAATTTTCGTCAAATTGTACTAATACGTCATACTTTCTTTGCAAAAGTGTGAGGCATTTTCCTTCAATTTTTTCTGATCAGGTATTTCTAGTACTTCCGCTAATTCGCATTTAAAAAAAACACGAATGCCGACTGCACTGTAAAACTTCACACCAGGCCTTCAAATTCTATCATTCCATCTCTTCAATAATATGAACAGATTTTGCGGTAACAGAGTTGAAAATATTTTTGAGACACTGCGTACGTTCTGTTTACCTGAGTTTCGCGTCATCACTGAAAAATAAAGTATTTAGCCACATAATCAACGGTGTTGTCCGTTCTGAAACGTTCAAGGCTGATTCTAAACTATAATGACTGTATTTATGAGCATTTACTGTGACTATACATTACTTGTCGACGTAGGCAAACTTTACATCATGTCAAAAATTCATATTCTTACATACACATTATTATGGAGATCGGCTAACCCGGAAACTGTAGTGCTCTGAGCAAAAAGAACTATGACCACACTCTTTATTGTGTTATTCTTTTTGGTTTATTTCGTAATCAAGATGCACTGTATGCATTATGCATTGCCCTTGCCCATGTCACGTCATCATAATCATCATATTATTCACTCTTTTCCAGCTGCATTCACCTACGACTGATTGCCCGAAACCAAAAGTACAATATATGGTTGCGGGTTGTAGCATGGAGCTTAATAAGCATCCATTGTAAAATTTAAAGATAATAGGGATGCGGAGTGAAATCCTTCCAAGGGAATCACGTTAGATGTAAAATCCAGTCAAGTCAGTATGATATTTAGAGAAACTTTCATATTCTTGATGGAAATTTTAGCTTACTATGAAATTTACATGCAAAAGTGGTTCCTTGTAAGATTCTGAGTGTGGATTTATATTATATATTCGTTTCATTCCTTTCTTTCAGCCAAGAAAGAAAAAGTTAAGTAGTTGGATTGGATTGATATGTTCATGGAATTGAAGTGGCCACTGAAAAAATTGGTTAAGAAAAGGATGAACAACTGCAGGCGAAGCCAAAACTCGGTCGTTCATCATCCACTTAAGTGTACAACATACATGTGAAGATATGAAGATTTTTTAGAATGAAATGAAGTATAGTTGGATTGCATGATTGCATCTTGATCTTTCATTCTCTTGGTCCAGTCCATCTGTTCCACGCGTCCATGATATTATTATCCAGTCTGTCTTTTTCTCACGAAGATGATTCAAGTGTTAAAAAGTTGGGGCGGTTCAGCGGTTGGTTAGTTTAGTTTGTCTAATCACGCGAGAAAGAGTGAACGAACGGTCTTGATTTAATCAGATTTATTTCAGTCGTTAAAACTACCATTCCGGTTTTAACAATATCAATATCTTGATTTGTGACACTTTTGTATTTCAATTTTATAAAACTTATAGCTCACGTCCGGTATATTTTATTCCCAGTAGCAGAAATTGTCGGAATTTCTATATTTCTCAAAGTGTCCAGTTTTCCCGGATAAAATTCATAGAATTTCAACCGATATCAATTAGTTGATAGACGCAGAATTTACAGAATTATATTTACGTCTTTTGTAATCCTACTGTGATGCACAAATTATAGCGCTAATCGTAAGACGTTGATAAAATTGATTTGACATTACTTTTCGGACAACCCTCGTAAGGCAATCAAGGATAAGATGCAGTTTATTTTCAAACAGTGACGATAATTGTATAAACAACTGTAATCTCGCCATCCTATATTGACTGCCATTTTGATGGCAAATACGATGCGCAAAAATAGGTCGGAAATAATCTCAAGACCACGTGATCTCTTCATGCCACATGCATTTATCTTCGTGACACTGGAATCAAAACCCAACTCTTTTTAATTTTACCGAAGCATAGAATTGCACTATGCACTACATGCAATGGTTAGGGTCAAAGGGTACTCTATAGAAGCCGACAAGTCTGGTTTGGATTTTTACACTTGTTCTCTGAATACATAACACAACAGTAACTAGCGTAAAGAGAATTAATTCAAGTGCGAGTTCGGAGTGGCAGTGTAGTGGTGAACAGTGATGATTAAATTTTTAAGCGTGCACTTAATTACTACACACAATGCTTCGACGATCGTAATTAAATGGACATAATAAACAGGTTGTGCTGCACACATATCACGTATTCAGTGAAGACACTGGACGTTTGAATCATTCACATCGTAATTAATTGTTATTGCGAAGAAGACAAACTAAAAAAAGGAGGAAATTAGAGTTCACTGCTCATCCTTGAGTCCCCCACAAGGTGCGTCTCTTCCGAGTTACGTGTTAGTTTGCCTGGAACTTGTAGAAATGTCACCAATTTTTTGAACCACCCTATTCATCTCTGCCAGGCCACAAGGTATGTTTTCGAGTGATTCATTTAACTGCCCCTGGATTCATTAATCTTAAGGTATAATTATAATTATCTGGATTGGGTCTCAAATCTTCAGCCAGATTTTAGAAATCTGCTCTTCATTATAGATTATGTAGTCCGTGTGCGGTTTTTCCCCGAAAAAAATCTAATATGTTCCGTCTGAAGTGTAAAAGCAGGCAGTTTTCCTTGATTTAAATGTTTGGATGGAAAAACCAAAATCGTACTTTACCACAGATACCTTTTGATGCTATTAGTACCAATTTTTTTTACAAAATCGAACACGAGGTAAAATCGTCTCAATCTTTCGTATTTGTGATTTTGGTACATGATGAAGGTCTGAATCAAAATCTGAGACACCCAAGGGTTGAACCACCCTATGTCTCCATGTGCAACCCACCCTCATCTCCATTACCTTTTAATTACCCTGAAAGTAATTAAGAATGGAATAACTTGTTCAACACAGCAGGACGAAAAAGAGTGAAGAGTTTGAAATAAATTGAGGAGCACCTCAGTCTCAGTCAGTCCAAGCAAGGAAATAAACAACAACACAAGTACAATGTGCGGAGTGACTCTTTCTCTCAAATTACACATTCCCCATTGTATGCATTGTTATAAGGGTTTGTTTGTGATGTAATTCAGTGTAATGTTATCCATATGGAATAATTGGTTCGTTTGGTTGAATTTTTTTTACTCGGACGTACGTACTCCACGAACTCTGAAGATGAACAAAAGATTGGCAACCCAAAAAACTGGTTCCACTCCGTTGTTCGTATTATATTCCGTCATGTTTCGGTCATTGCATTGCATTGCATTGTACGTGGCCGGTGTACAATTTATTGTGCCTACGCCGAGTTGTTGTTGGACATACATGGCCTGGCCTGGTATTAAAAAAAACTGTTGAATTCTCATCCAGGTTCAGGCTGGGACGATTTTGACGAGGAAATATTTTGGCATGAAAAATTCAAATACAGATTTAAATGCAAATCTATTGATATTCTCTGGAGAATTCGTAGAATACGCCTGAAAATTCTAGCTGGAATTTTCAGAAGTTTTGAGCAATACGCAAAATACAGGCCGAATTGTTAATTGAGCTAATTAATTAGTGTGCTCTGCTCAAAATACTTATATGGAGTGAACGCTCAGAATATGTATTTTTAATCGGTCTGATTTTTACGTAGAAAGTAAATTCCTTGTCAGACATACCCACCATAAAATATATTTACAATTTACATTTTACATTTCTTCTCTCTGGGAGAAGTCAGACCAGTTTTGCGGAGTGCTAACGAATTTTTATGGAATTTGAATTAAGAAGTACTCTCTGTTTGCTCGCTACATTGTGACTTAGGATAATTTTCTAATGAGAACAGGAATTGCAAGCAAAGGAGAGATTAGTTACTGTGATATGACTGCGGATTTTTATAATTTTTTCGGTTACGCTTACGACTACAACAAACGTTGCCTTCAGGCCCGGCGATGTACATTCAAAATTGCGCATTAGTCGCCCTGGCGGTTTGGAAAAAAATAGCCGGTGGCATTTTACATTTTTATTTTTACAAATATACAACAATGTTTTTAAGCGATTCTACGGGTTTAGTGCGCGGAAAAAAAATTATGGCCGGATATGGATCACGATCCCCTTGCACGGCATGAGAATTAAGAGCCACCCGCGCACTTACCCTTTTCCCTATATTACAATTTCAAATGAGACTAAATTATTTTGGCCATTTTTTTATTTCAGCGATTTTTTTAAAAAAAGTAAAATAATTGGGCTGTTGTTGATCGCCACCAAGCACCACATCGTCGTTTTTGTAATGTATCCTTCCCATGATCTCAAACTGTGGATGACCAGATGAGATTAAAAACGAAGATAAAAAAGCAGTAAAAATGCATCTGCATTTTTACTTTCGCCACGTTTGCCCGGCTTTTGACATGACTAAATTATTAGGTTTCTGTTCTGGTGTAAAAATTTGCCAAATGGTATTGAATTAATAATAGCGTCCAGGTGATATTGGGGAAGGCGTGCATACCCTCGGGTGCTTTGTTCGCACCGTTCAGACTTTATAAGGTTTCGGACTAATTTCGCTAAACACTTTTGCTTTTAGAACAACCGATATATTAAGTATCAAAGAGGATTTTATCTAGGTATTTAAGTATACGATGAGCAATAATGTCTATAATTTGTGTACATTTAAAACGTTAAATTTTTATTCAAAGCCATGCTCTATTGTGGTTACCGATTCCTTGAAATAATTGCAGATTTTGTGCAATTACTTCTTCAACTCGAACGACTCGACTGGTAGTGAATAATGCGCTTAATTGCCATCTATTTTCAAATAGACCACCACACATATTTGTAAAAATTACAAAAATTAAAATAATGACAGCTATAAAAATGGGGTCGAGAAATTGATGATTTCGGAAGTTCTAAAATAACACCTTGATGATTGCTCAATGATTTCTACGTGCTCTGATTTTAAAATGAATTAAATGTTCATTCACTCACAAATGAATGCACCTGGTCCGTTCGGTTGTTGGCCTGAGATCTCCAGAAAAAATTGAAAAAGCTTTCTGTGGGTTGTTGGTGTTCTTAAAAAGAAAATTTAATTTTACTTCAACGAACTCATACAGTGTTATTCGTACGAACGCCAAACATATTTGTAAAGATTACGATTGGGACGAACGTCTATGTATTTCCCATGACATCCAAGAAAAGGAGTACAAATTTTCAACTACCCTGTACAAAGAACATTTACTATTTTTCTTCCGACCGCAGACCGGATATGGTGGTCCTCTCACCTTGTCCATCAGTGTCAGTCTATGATTTTTGGCTAATCACTCAGTCATACTCGAATACGAACAAATGTTGTGGGAAACCAGTCAAGTGTATTGTCCGCACCAATGGAATGGTAGTTCCCGAAAGGAACACACATAATGGAACATTTCGTTGAGTGAAGAGAGAGAGAGAGCATTTAATTTGAAAAACGTGATGAGAATTCGCTTTCCGCCATTAAACTTGCCGGCTGCTTGCTCAATCCACAGTCCACGTACGTCTTTTCTTCCTTCCTTCATACTCTTGAACCCCAAATTGTCGACTCGAGGGCCTTTTTTTCTTGGGGAGACGTACACTGCACTGACGTGACTTCCAATTATTTAATGAGAACATTTGGGGAAAACATCATCCCAAAATTATCTCTACGTGCGTAATGCTATGAATAGTAGTACAGTAGGAGTGGAACATAAAATGTGTAAAAGTGATGGTGAGATATGTGAGTCATGTCAAGCGTCAATCATCGATTTCTGGCCGTCGTTTGTTCCAATCAATCCATCAATTCGATTATAGTCATTTGGGTTCGGGTGTTGATCCGAAAATATTCACCTTTGCATTATACTCAAGGTGTTTTTGTCTAAAATCTAAATTGTAAAAGTTTCCGGACCCTGAATTAACATGACTACAATGACAAACCAATGATATAGTGATAGCAAGGATTGAACCATTATCTCTGCCGAACGAGCCAGGTGCAGTTTAAGTCTGGCAAGGAATCATGAGACCACCCACAAGAAATATTTCGTTTTCTCCTCAATTTTTGCAAAGAATTTTTCCGAATAATATTCGCACGATATGCAAATTTAAGGTGGTAGGCTAGTTGCCATTCTTCATTCTCTATCGATGGACATTTTTTTCCTTCAGGCATGGCTTTTCGTTACTGACTAAACTGTTAATTTAGTGTCCACGTTGACTCGTAACTTCATCATTGTCTGCCGAATAGCAATCTTAATAAAAATGTAGTTTAAGGAAACTGGCATCGGCATGGCATAATTACGAACTCGTATGCCTCTTCAACTCAAACAAGCAAGCGCCTACTTATTATTTTGTCTTAGCTAATCTTAACCTGAAGCAATCCGCGGTCACATCTGTGAGGTTTTAATCCAGACTCCCTCCTATGCATGTATTGTTGTGTTTCATATTAAATTTTTTAATTAAAGTTTGACAAGATAATGCGAATACCTTATCAATTTCTATCTACCCATGAAGTAAATTGAACAAGGACTGGACTGATGCCGACTGTCGAGGCCGCGGCCAGCTCGCCGGCCGACGTCTGCGTCTGTCTCCTCAGTGTCGGTTTAGAAATTATGTATGTTCATATTATATTTTCTTAACAAACAGTGGCAGTTAGTTAGTTAACTTATCTTTTCATCTCAAGCAGAGATTTTTTTTATTGCAATTTGCAATCTTGATAATCAAAGGAAATGTCTATACATGTTTATGATGTGAATCAAGAAGTAAGTACAACAACCTAAGGATTGAATTGAACAAACACGTTCATCCTACCCTACAATTGTAGAGTGCAATTAATTTAGAATTTGTAAAATTATAATGACAGGCTTTGGCCGGGTTTGGTTTGGATGGAATTCAAGTTCTAGTTCTACTGCGATGCGACTCCAACTACTCAAGAGTTGCTCTCATAATTCTGTGAAAGATTTCCTTCACTACACACACTTAAGCCTCTCATCTTTGACTTGACTTAAGGCTTGGCTGGGCTTGAGCTTGATTGCTCTTGATTTTCTGACAGCTCGAGGGTTTACAACAGGTGAAAAAGCCATCATTAGTTTCATTACTGAGATTTTAGAAAGGAAAGGAAAAGATGCACTTCAGGTATTTCATTTTTGGTTGTACGTACCTAGTTTACATTTAATTATGCGGTGCTAGTACTAATGGAACAAAGAAGAATTTGCTACCGTTTCCTTCCCATTGCAAGGTTGTGTACAGGGTGGATAAAATTAATTTATACGGATAACAAACCCGTGGGCAATACACCAATTTAAAAAAAAATCGTAATTCAAATAATTGAGACATTGAACGTGAAAGGCAATGGTGCGGATTTGTATGTATTATTTACATGGACTCACTGGGGTATAATTTTGAGTAATCATAATCAGACCAGACTCATTCAGGATGTCGTAGAAAAATTAATGCAGTGTGTAGAATTATGATGACTAATTAAGCCAAGCCCCCCTCTCTAAAAACCGGAATAATATCCAATGTTTGTTAATTAAAATTTGAATTCCCATTGGAACAAGAAGATAGAATACATTTATAAATTATCGAGTCGAAAATGAACTCAAAAATGAGTGGAGTCTGCCTCTTCCTGTTATCTAAGTTTTTCTTTTCAGTTTCGGGATTTCTTTCGAAGGATCCTCTTTTTTTTGTCTTGAATTTTATCAGTACTACGGAGTGCGTGGCTTGGCTCAGAGTACCCGTAGGATTCTATTCTAATTCTGGATCCTAATATGCAATTCTTCGCTTGCGTGGGTAATAGGTTGTGGAAGAGGCTTAAGGGATAGAAAGTGAGGGAAAGTGCATTGCACTGTACTCGTGTTTTTATTAGATTAGAAAATCTACTATATCCAAAAAGCCCTATTTTCTAGAAAGTCTAGTCAGGCTTTTACATCCGCATCGGAGGAGATAGAGATGAGACGTGCTTTCGCTCTCTAAATTCGTTTTCACAATCACATCCTCACATTTTAAGAGTCCGACTTGAAACATATGTTGTGGTCATTTTTAGAAAAACAAAAACATGCACGTGTTCAATCTTAAAGTATTTTAATCTGACATTGGTCTGAAATTTGTTTTAGATGCCGCTGGAAAATAGCATACGGGTTGAGCCCAAAGTCAGCCCAAAAAAAAGAATTACTTTTGTATTGATGTTCAATTTTAAAGCATAAAAAGTTACAGTAATTTTTCAAAATTGGACTTACAGAAACCCTGATATGGAAGGGCGGATATCCTGGCAATTTTAGTAACCGTATTTTCAGATTTTACAAAGTCCGACGAGTTATCCGCGACAAAATTGAAAATCTGATAGAATTGTTTGGTTATTTTCAGACAACTATAGAAATTGGTCCAAAATTTTATTTTAAAAAGTTAGTCCGCAACCGAAATACCACATACATATGCTTCACAATCCCCGATTCCATTTCCGACGCGGACGACTTCCATTTTTTTTTCTCACACATGCTTATTTTATTCTAGCAACGCACACTGGGAATTTCGGATGTCCTGGAGTTCGTTCGTTCGTTCGTTCGTTGATGTTTCCCCCCTTATTTCTTCATTTCATTATGCAACTGCCTCTTCCAGACATTCATTTTTTTTTCTCCATGCAGCAGGGAATCTTCAGTTCTCCTTCTCATCCACTCAACACATACTCCACGTACTAACGCAACGTACATTCATTTTTTTTCTTTCACAAAGAGAAAGTCATTTTAATATTTTTGGACGGGAATGAGTTTTTTTTTCTTCCCCTAGTTCTCTCTCTCCCTGGAAGCCATTTTTGTGTTCCCCCTCATTTCAATTACTTGACAAAAAGAGACACACACACACAGCGATATGCTATACACAGGGGGACATATGGATGATGACGTAATTTTTAGAAGAGACCTTCATAAATTTTATGTAATTTAATGTAGTGCATGCACGTGTGGTGTGGTTGGTGACTGGTGATAGCATTTGTAAAGTTATAAGAGTAGTACATGTGAAGTTAATTAAGAAAAAATGTCTGAATATAGTAATTAGGAGAAAAATGCTAAAGCGAGAAGTAAACAAGAGTGGAGAAAAACCTCTCTAAAGCAATTGTCATAATAATCAGTAGGTATAGGATCCGGATTTGCCCGATAGGCCAATCTCAGAGTTTCTCTTTTTATTACATAGTATCATGTTCCTAAAATTTAAAATTAATTACATTTATGTTAATTTTTATCTTGACTGTACTGTACTTACTAAATAATTAATCCCAAATAATCAATCCTAAAGATGCGACATGTTTTTCTGTATTTCTAATTTTTTGCTTTTTCACAATGAGCCAGTTTGGGTTAATACGTACATACGTACGTACGTAGGAAGTGAGTTATGTGCAATATGGGTAAAAAAAAAGATCGAGGGTCCTAGGGAATAGGGAAGAGGGCTTTCCCTAAGCAGACATCCATTGCCAATAGCAAAACTGGATGAGAAAAATGCAACCAAGTTGGCAACCAATCCAAGACCCCACCATTTTTTTCTATCATTTCCTCTACAAATAGTGATTGCTTTGGTCTGAGTTGTACATATGTCTCTGTATATCATTCTTCTCTTCTCCGATTAGATTCTTATCGATCGATTCATCCGGGGTTCAGTTCAGAGACTGACTGTTTCCTCTCTTAATCAGCTTTCAATATGATCATCTAAAATGGCGAACATATGGCAGCTTGTAGCATTTCATGGATTTTGTAGCTTACAATTAGTTATATTCGTGCACTGTTTAAAAAAATTAACTTTAATTTTGGTTTTCGTAGTAAATATTTATAATTTTGGTAAGAAATTCCGTATTCTGAACATCATGCAATGTGTGAGACATATTTAGTAGTCTTGCGTGTTTTTGAGGAATTTATTTGTTCACGGTTAAATTAATTGAATTCTATTATTTGAGAGCACGACAGATTTGTGATAAGTCTGAGATGGGATAGTGCCTTGTGGATTTTTGTTTGTTTCTTTCATTAGGTACATGAAGGATTGGGTTTTTGAAGATTGGCTAAGATTCTATACAAAAGTATGTACACAATAGACGATCGAAGTCATGATTTGAAATTGAGGAGGCCAATTCGATTAATTTTTGTTTGCTTTCTTTTCCTTGCCTTGATTGCTTTCTTTTGGCATTTGTATTCGCTCACTTCATCATAAAATCTTACAAAGCGAGGACTATCGCCTGATGATCTCAATTTTAATCCAAATGTGTATTTGGCATTCAAAAGTGAAAGTTCGTTGACCTCATCAAGGCTTTTCTGATATTTGGAAGAGGGACTATTAGTATTAGTATTAGTACTAGTATTCCAGAGTATTCGCAATATTCCGCTGTGATTGCTTCAGTAGAGGTCAACGATATTTTCTCAAATAACTTATATTATGTATTTCGTTGAGACAACCAGGAGTCAGATCATTTCGATTCAGATCATACTCTGTGCTCTATAATTTAAATATTCTTGCTATAGAAAAACTGTCTAGTCGTGTCAATTCAAAAAAAAAAAGTTTTTTGTAATCTAGCCAAGCACGAGAACTCCAAATCCTATTGGGGAATTATCGTATCTTGGACTTTAGAAAAAGTTAGGAACCCCTGAAAAGGAAATGAGATGAAAGCAAGCAGACACACCCCAGTCCAATCGCATTCGCAATGTACCGTACCAATTTCATTTCGAATTCCAGTATCTTTTAATTTAATATTTGTAGCTTTACTTTTGTTGCCTTGTGCCGCCATTGATTTCCCCGGACACTGCGAGACTGCGACTCTGACTATTATAGACTGAATACGAACAAAAATCCAAGATTATTCTTTAGTAAACCCCAAAGATGTGATTCAATTCCGATAATGAGGACACATAAGCTCAAGCTCGACTCAAGCTAAGGCTAGAGACTTTTTGACTTTTGTAGATGTTAGGGGGAAAAACGTGCTTTCGTAGACGTACGTACGTACATTTCTCTCCGAAATGAGATTTCCTTTGTTTCACTTTTGTCACTCGTCAAAAGTCAAGTCAAAGAGTCTTTTTCCCTTTCCGTTTGATACTGGGTGGTTCATAGCTTGTGATCCCTGGGCAAATCAAATGAGAGTTTTGTCGAGGGTGGCCCGATTTATCTTGAGCCGCCATGGAGTATCCTCATGTTGATTTTGATGACTTTTATGCAGTTGCAGGGAATGAAAATGGAAATGGGTTGGCCCTGGTTGGTGTTCCTTCCTTCCTTAGAAGTTTAGAAAATTCATTTCCCTCATCTAGACGAAATTCGAGGCGGGAGCTCAACTCCGTGAGATGACTTCCCGAAATTCGGAGAGTAGAAGAAGAAGAAGAAGAAAAAAGTCAGCGGGAATGAAGAAATGAATCATTCCGTTCAAGTCAAGCCTTTCTTTACTACTCGTCTTCCACCGACTACTAGGATGACTTCTCCCCTGAAGACCTCCTGAAAACTTTCTACATTTCTACGGAATTCCTATCTATTATCATTCCAAATTAAATTGAAGTCGACTGTAAGCTTAAGCCTCCTGCACTGTGTAAATCTGAATTTTCGTGACAGTTATATAAATTTAACCAAGCTCCAAGAAATTTAATGGTTTCTTGAAGCAAAATGTTAACACAAATGGCCACTTCGTTCAAACATCAAATGAAATAGGTAAGACAAAATTTTATTCTTACTTTCTATAGAATTCACTTGTTTCAATTTCTGCATAGCCTAACTACCTGCTGAGGCAGCGAGACACTCTCATTTTGTATCAGACCGAGTATTTCATACACATTTTTGTGTATGTGAGCATAAATTAGAAATACTGGTAAATAGAACTACTATCTTAAAAAATAGAACTCGTGTGTGGAAAATATTGAAGGTTTTCACAATGCTGAATGCTGCAATGAAGAGTTCTAAGTTTTAATATCGAAACTTGAAAATACAAACATACGTTAGACGTATGCTCTTGGAATCTGTGCTTTCACCGTGCTTTCACTTTGCGCAAATTGAACCATTAATTCAAATGAGTGTTATTGATAATGAATTGAATGGGTGTAAATTAAGTATAAATTTAGACTAGCTGACCATTCGGTGTCACCTTACTATATATAAGCAAGCCTATTATTGTTGTCATAATTTTTGGTGCCTTACCACTTAATTTGTATAAAAGGTTATTAAATGTGTCAGAATCATAAAACGACTAGTACATACAAACAACATTCGAGAAACATTTTAAACAAAGTAAAACTTCTCCACGCTGCAAGCAGTGTTATATAGGGTATCCTAGGAAGAGCTTTGAACATCGTATCCTAGATTTCGCCCTAAGCTCTCCATCTCGGCCGTCTCATCCGAAAAAATCTCTCGGATAAATGAACCCTTTGGCTTCGCTAGAAAAAAAAATCATTTCCATGAGGGATAAGAGAGGTCTCCGAGGTACGCGGAGCTAAAAGAATGTTTGAATTTTTTTCATCCGCATCCTTTTCGGTTTCCCTACACAGCACAGCTTCATACATCTTCGCAACCAGTAGTACTACCCATATAGATCCGATCCTAAAAAGATTTTTCAATCCGAAGCGACTCTTCCCGATTTTTCCGGAACTAAAGGTATCTTACGGATTTTTATATTTCTCCGGGGTGGAGGTAGTTGTCATTGTCATGTTGTACCAGTTGCAAGTTTAAAATCCCGCCCTTGTCGCATAATAGAATAAAACTCGGTACTCCTTTTCCATGCTCTTCATATTTATTCAGACATTTATCGCCGGAATTAATTATTACACATTTCAACATTTTGAAATTGAATACCGAGACGGATGACCATACAATGTGTAAATATTGCACTCGGCTATTTAGCCTGGCGTCGTTCTCGTTATTTGCAGAGGTCTAATTATTTGTTCTTCTTTATCATGGTCTTTCGGTCTACCCGACCCTAAGCCAAGCCTACCCTTACCCGGAAATTGGTATTACAGGTTTTACTTTGTTCCTTGTTTGTGATGGCATGGTGAGCTAAAATTAATTAGCGGGTAGTAGTTGAAGTGGTGCGTTCAGGCAGGGTGTCCCAAAAGTAAGCAAATGATCCACTCTACTGTTTTGCATCTGATATTTCTGAGACACCCATAATACTACGTTATACTGTGGTCCGCAGACGTAGATCCTTAATTACCGACCACGTCGACGTCGTATTGAATTAAGTATGAAATTAAATGTTCGTAGATTTACTATTGTAGTCCGGTAGGATTTGCTAATATTTGATAAAGAGCGGCATTTATTTATTTACATCCCCACCCCGTCTTCCCTTGCCTTACCGCCATTCACCGTCTCCAAGTTCGAATATTATTATTTTCAACCCCTTAATTGAATTCTACCTTGGAATTAAAATAAATGAAAGAGTTTTTGGGGTTCCCCTTGTCATTACCAAATTAAATGAAGGAGATGGAACAATCATGAGAAAATCCAATGCCAATGCCATTGCACTGCACGTACATAATTATTAAGAAGGAAATGGAGTCCATCTGCTACTGCATACTGCTTCTGCCCTTAACCCTTAAGTTTCCTATTATTCTTTCTTTTTTTTTATTGTACTAAATGGATGGGGTACTTGAATCGAGTTAATCTTAAATGCTTGTCATGCCCTCCTCCTCCACTTTATTCTTCTCCTTCCAATAAAATAAAAATAAAAAAAATGTAAAGGGGAAGACATCAATTATGAATTTAAGAAGTACATACATATGCCAGTGCATTATTACACGATTAGTATCAAGACAAGAACTCTTCAATTTTTTGTGTGGTGCAGGTAACAAATCTTGGGTCAAAATAAAATCAGGGTGGTGAGAAAATTCCTACTTCCACGAACGTCGAGGTCAAATGCATTTAATTTGTCGTACTTTAATACTGACAATGTAAAAAATATTGGAAAAAGCCGGAATTATGAAAAATCTAAAAATTGGACTCTTTTTTCCTGATATGAGTTATGGCCTGGGACAGCTAGTAAATAATGGGTAGAAAAAAGGAAGGAAGGAGTTAAAAGAATGAATTAAAAAAGTGTAAGAGTTAATTCTCTTCACACTCCTCCTTGTTGTTCCTTCCTGAGTGAAACAAGAGTTATTTTGTTATTTAAAGGGATCTTATCAGATTAACCATACATCTTTTGCGCCCGTCCATCTTCGTCTTATTTTATGACTGACGGCCCAACATCTTGTCTTGTCTGTCGTACACATTACACATATTCCATTCCATGACCAATTCTTCTAGTTTGTACTGTTTAGGGTCGTGAGAGTGAAACATGGCCATGGTTGTACAAAATGAGACTGAAAAGGAAACTGAGGATCAAAAATTACTTTTTCTTATTTTGTCGGTCTTCTTGTATTTTTTGACATTTGGCTGGCTCATCAAGAAAAATTAAATTAAGGTGAGGCGGAAACGAGTTCTTTCACACAGCGCAGCACAGCACAGGTTTTTAAAGTTGCGTGAGAGTAAGAATTAGTGTAGGAACAATTTTGAGTCCAAAATTAGTCGTACGGTCATTGCTGGGTTCTTTATCCTTTTTCCATGATGAGCTGGGAGAAAAATAATACGAAATTCTTGAAGTAATTTAAAACGAATTAAAAAATCCACTGACAGTACAGTCAGTGCAGTGCAGTGTGTGATCAGAGATTTTACAAAATGTTAACCTTTCTTACTACTAGGGGTACCTTCCGTTGATGAAATATACAGAGAATCACAATCTCTACAAAATGCATACCTACGGTAGGGAATTATTAGACGGAATTTTCATGGCTTATCACTTATATCAATTATAGGGTGCTTATTGACAAAGCTTGAAGTCCTTCCTGTACAGTACAAGTAAAATACACTGTGTATAAAATGAACGAACTCTTCGACACTCTGACTCTACTACCAAAGCCGATAATTATTCTAAAAAATATATGATATTTCTGGTATGGACTCCACCCTCCTATACATACATTTCACTGTGGGAGGTTTTATTTCCCACGCAGCAGTCATTAAGATTCCACATCGATTCCACCTCCATTTAAATTAAAAACTTAGGAGGTGTCGATGTCAATGGGTACGTACGATTGCGATTGCGGTTACATCTACAGCTACAGCTCAGACAATCCAATTTCCCTATAATAAACTTGGGTGGAATCGTTGAGTCGTGTTGATTAGGGGTTCTTCTACGTAAGCACAAAAGCACAACATGGTTATTAAAAACTCATTCAAGACACCCTCAAAATATCATAGATATACAGACAGATATACTTTTTGAGTTGTCGTTTTTATAATGATGGCGATGGCACATTTTGGGAGGTATAAGTTTTTATTATGTACGTACGATGTAGAAATGCGTAGGTTGACTTGGCTTGAGTTTGGCACAATAGAATGCGAATGTATTGAATTAACGCACAGGGTGGTTCAAAATTACTTTATTGTCAGGACCCATTTTTTCTCCTCTATATTTTTACGGAAAATGGGGAAAGAAAAAGGGAAGGGGAAAATCTGCACCACCCTAATGAAAATTGTGGTTTCGTTTTGTTTTTATTACGATTCCACTCCACGCAGTTTGAGGGAGAAACTGTAATTAAAAATTCAGGTAAATAATGGCAACTTGAAATCCGCGTTCACGTTCATTAATTTATTATGTCCCAGGGTTATTTTTGAGCTTTCATTAACAAACCAGTCAAGATTTATAGTTATTGATAGATGCACCCTTGCTGTGAGTTGAGACCAGACGCAGACCCAGGCCCTACATTGAAAGGGTATTTAAGAATTGTCATTCGTGGTTCACCGTTCACGTTCACCCCAGGCAGGGCAGGGTTGACAAACATTTCGTTAAGGGCCCCCATGCTGTTTATTACCTTGTCATTAATCTTTGAACTCTTTCGGCTTGGTTTTGGCTATGAAATCACAAATATACAAAATACAAGGCATTACCAATGTGCGGAAGTTGAGTAAGTTGAATATGGGGGTAACAAACGATTTATTACTACACAGAGGTGTAAACTTCATTATTTTATGAGAGTAATTGCTTCAGAGGTCGTCCACTCCACAACATAAATTACACATGAAATGTGCAAGCAATTTGAATTGTACAGTACATTGTTTCATTTTGGTCGAATTTAAAGCACAACCAAGTACGATTCTGCATAGAAGTCAAAACATATGCACATAAAATCCCCATACCCGAACCGAGGATCGGAACCTGTACGAAAAACCCGAACCAATTTGAAGAATCACTAATAAGATAATAGTTAGAATAGACGCGACGTTGCGTTGAGGGCAAACAAGTATTTATAGTAATTACTGGGATGAGACCCCGGATATGTTTCTCTAGAGAACTTATGCCCGGAAGATAGAACTTTTTTTTTCTTTCCTTGTGTGTGTATTATGTGTGTTAGAGATGAACTTGTTGCTTCTTCGTTCATCTTCATCTTGTTGGAGAAATCTGTATAATTCCTGGAATTCCCACTCGTCTTTTCTCCCTCTTCTTCTTCTTTCTCTTATCAACTCCTTAATGCTCTTCCACTTATTCCACTCTCTCTCTCTCGTTTTCTCTCACTATCTTTTCTCTCCCTCTTCTTCTTCTTTCTTTTCTTTTCTCCAACGCTCTTTTCATACTCAACCAAGCAAATTCAATCATTTAACTCTTGGCACCCACAACCACTCATTTCATACTACTCACACATTAAACTACATACATACTTCACTCATTCCATTCAAAACACAACCACTCACTCACTCACTCATTTTCATGATGACAAAAACATCATCACCTTTTTAACGTCCTCTTCAATGGAGTAGACGTCGGCGTCAATCCAATTCTTGTTCTGGCAAAATGATTTTCTGTACATTTGGTTCCCACGTTGCGCTGATTGTTTTTCGGACTATAATTATTAACCAGTTTAACTCGAGAAATTAACTACCTTGAAGCCTATACGTTTTTTTGGAGCTTATTTAATCAAATCATGTGTAAAAAAAATGGTAGGTTTAGTTTCAGGACTAGTGCATTTGTCAGAGGCATTCGTTAGTCTCAGATTTCCATAAGTCGAACTGACAGATCCAATGATGCGCTTCGTGTCTCATTGGTCAGATTCATGGTTGATTACTGTTGATTCGATTATTCACTGGAACGTAAGATATGAGCTTTGCCATCTCGACAATTCGTATTTCAAGTAAAAAAACTGAAGAAATTATTTTGAAGCACTAGTGTTTCCAGTTTTGATTTTTTTTTCTGGCCTGGTATATATGAGAGTTTTATTTGAGAAATACATACTGCGGATCCAAAAGTGCTATTACTATTTCTATAGTGAAAAGTACGTACAAAATTCAACTACAAATTTAATACATAGCCAGATATCGGTTCCTGGAGCCCAGAGCATTTCCAATCTTCTTGGACAACCTTATCGACCCGAAATGAGAATTTTATATATTCCTTGACCAAAAATTGTATTACGAAGAATCTAAACCACTCCACTCGGAATTCCCTACAATTTTTTTCCCATCCTCATCCTCATCTCTCAAATTTTTCGTACGGGTAGTACGTACAACGCTACGTACGTACGTAGAGCCGGTAGCAATATGGAATGATTTGATTCCGTTTTTTTTCATTTCTTATTCGTTTCCTTCATATTAAACCTTATATATTCACACATATTCAACGTTACATTCACGGGAATACAGAATACTTTCGTGTTAAGGAAAGGATAGAGTGAAAGTCTCCCATTTTGCTTTCTGTCTCCTCCACTGCAGTTGAATAAATAAAGTGCACTCAACTCTGACTCGGCGTCTTTCACGGCCTATACATACACATACACATACATGCATATATATGTATAGGGACACAAAATGCCAAGATGCGATGTGAATTGTCAAGAAAATCCTTCGATCTCCTGAACGAAAACGAGGACGAAGAAGAGCAAGAGCAAAGAGGGGAGAAAGATATGTGGAAATTGTGCGCGGAGGAGAAAGCACAAAAAAGAATTTTTTTTTTCGTCTCTCTTCTTTTTTTAGAGAGAACCTCATGCTGCTTTCCACTAAAGCACCAATTCCGCACCTCCTCCCTGCTCCTTCATCTCCGTTTCTACGGACTTTACTAGACATACTTCCTTGGAGTGCTTCTTGGGTCGGAATAGTCGGGTTTTATGCTACCAGGGTGTACAGAGCCAGTTGTATCCATTCGGGATTCGGGCCAAAATGGCCAAGACCCCTTCCAACCTGAATTAGAAACAAATACAAATATTCATTTTAAGATTGTAAGAAAATTTAAATGAATTGCAATTTTGAATGAATTTTCTCTGATAACCAAAAACTGAAATTCGGGGGAAAATTGTAGAAGGGCCAATTCATTTGTCGCCGGGCCGGCCCGGGCCGGGACTATATTTCTTGAGTCGGGTTTTATGCTACCCGGTTCATGCTCATGCATGAACACACAAAATGTACATATAGACATATGTACGTCCACATATACGATGACTCTTCTACATTGTTCATGGCATGGTGGATAGAAATACAAATATGTTTTCAAAGTATGTTTCATCCAACCTTATGTACATATTTACGGAGGCATGACTTATTAATGCATTTTTTCATCTTGAGAATATGCGTGCATGCATTACAGCTACAGCTACAGCAGCCTACAGCGTATGTTCTTATACTTCTTACATTACATGTGATGTCGAGTAAATCGAAAATTTCACATCTTTTTATTTTACTTCCTGAAAAAAAATACGCATTCCTATGAAATTTCCGTGGCTCATGTTTGGAAAATGAAAATGAAAAGTTTAGGTTGTTTGTTCTGTATGCAATCAGTTTTCTGGTATCATAATTCGTTTGCACGCATATTATGGGTCGGTCGGTCGAAATGACCTGAATTATATCAATTTGTCAGGATTTAATTCAACCGAATGCTTGGAATTCTTGTGGGAATAAAGAGGGAGAGTAAAATAAGACTGACTGACTGCATGCATGCATGCGGTGGCAGTAAAACTCAAAACCCAAAATTGCAAATTGTCAGGTAATTAAATTCAGCGGCAGGCAGACGTTGAGAACGACCGGGTTTATTTCTAAATCTACATACATTCGTTCATTCGTTCGTGATCCGTAGAAACTCTGGAACTCCAGTTCATTCCTTCCCGAGTTTATTACCCAATTAAGTACTTTTGGTTGAGTAAACTCTGCTCAAAGTGGCCATAAAGAAACACTCACTGGGTTTTCTGTTCTTCCATAGAGAGAAAAACTGATTTAATGCTTTGGGAACTTAATGAGCCCTGAGGTTTTTAATAGGTTGTAGTATTTAAGGTCTTAATCATTATAGGGCCTGGTTTTATGCGAATTTAACGTTGTGGAAATGCGTAGCCGTTTTCCAGACGTTTGGTGGGATCAAAACACATACTCTTTTTGCGCCAATATTTGTAAAACAAAATTTTACATTCAAAATTGTTGAATTTAGAGAATTAGACAATTTTTGGCATCTGAATACGTAGAAATGAAATTGAGAAATCGGATAAATCAATATTTCGTTTAAATTGATGGCAATATTGCAAAAAATCTTTAGTACCTCAATTACAGTGGACTCTCTATATACCGAACTCGAAAAATGCGCCAAAATGTGTCTAATAAATAGAAAGTTTAGTATACAGAAAGTGGAATAACAAAGAAGTGTATGCGGAGGGAGTTCTTGCGTTCCTGACATTCTGGTCTGTATAGAGAGGTGTACGATATAAGGGAGGCTGATATATAGAGATTCCACTGTAATAGTGAAAATCTGCACTAAAGTTTTGGACCAAAAACCGAACCGAAACCATTGGATCCTTAGAAGTGATAACAGAATGAGAATTGATTCCTTTGCCTTGAAAGCTTAAGAAGTAGTCGCAGTCTAGTCGGTAAATGTTAAGGAGGTGCATGGATATGAGTATGACGTGGAAGAATAAAGGAAGAAGTCATCTGAGATGAGAAGAAGAAGAGTTCTTTTCTCCATGTACTTATGAGAGAAAAGAAGGAACATGATGTTGAACTTATTATCTCAAGATTTACTCAAGTGCTTTACTCCCGAACCAGACTCAAACTCAAACTACTACTCTTCTAGCGTTCTAACGTTCTAGCTCTTTTCTACTTGAAAATTTCTCTCCTCTTCCTATCCTACCATTACTCATATTATTTGTGTAAATGAGGCTTACCTCTCACCCACTTCAATATCATACATCCACTTAGAGACACAAGGAAGATTAATTTACACCACCGTGCAGGCAGAAGCAGAACTAGGGTGCTTCTAGGCATAACATGTACCGTACGTACGTGTAAGGCGACAAAAGGGTTTGTCAATCATTCCTCGAAACACTTTGCTTTTATGCTAATACATTCGTATTTTAACAAGGGACCATTTTCACATGGAAAACTCTCATCCGAGTACAAATGGGACAAACGAATTCCTGGCATTGCTTGCAAAAAGTGTCCTGGTCAAATTCTTACGGTTTTAAATATAATTAAATACAATTCTGAAATAGCCCATACAACAAAATGGCACTTTTGTGGAGGTTTCACTACAATATATTATTTTTCGCTGATGCAATTTGACAATCCGGCAATATCTAAAAATATTTTTAAGTTTAGATCCTACGATGCTTTTCAAATTCCAGTGCCAGTGTAATGTATTTCCGCAGGTCTTAAGTCCATTTTCCGGTTTTCAACGTGTTATTCCACTTTAGTACTTGAAAAAATCCAAGGAACAGTACGTGTAATACGTGCTGGCTCAGACTTTCTATGAATTGTTGATAGTTAATGACAGGAGTCAAAATTTGAGTAAAACATCCGGCCTGTCCGCCTCAATTAAGGCCCTGAGGCCTTCGCTAAGTGGCCAGGTTGAGAGAGAGAGAATGTTTAATTTGAGCAATTGCAATATCCTATCCTTATTTTCTATATTAAATCTAAATGTCATTACATTTTTGTATTCAGTATTCAATCCATGCCTTATGTGTTGTGTTGTGTACATTTCCGCTCCTCTAATTTGCAATTAGTTAGACCGGAAATCTTCAAATCTTCCAACTCCTTTTGGGGCTGGAACTATGAACTAGACTAAAACTCCTTTTTCTATTACTTATTTGCGTCACGCACTCCTTATCAACCAAAACTAATATTTACACTCGGGCCAATAATTTGGACTGGTAACTTTTTTTCTGTCTCGAATTCGAATTGTATTTGCATTGCAATGATGCCGCAACTGCAACTGCAACAATTATAGAAATAATAATAAAAAAATCTTAAACACACACTAATATTACATATTATCTGAAATTCAACGGCCAAATACAAGCAAAGCCGTTAAAAACTTCATACCAGGCAGCAGCACGCATATTTACAATCTGGCGTCATTTGCCTGAAGAGACGTATCCGGTCGTCGCGTCGGGTTCTTCCTCATTTGCATACGCAAGCAAGCAGGAGCTACGAACTGTTACGTTACGTTACGTACGTATATATGAATTGTAAATAGTGATCATGCAAAAAGATACCTAACACTAACACCCGAAAAATTTTTTATATCGGATACCTCCGGTTTTAGAATATCCGTGATAGCGGTACAGTACAGTAGCCTTAGCCTTCCCTGTCCTGTCCGCTCCTTACTTGATGGATGAATGCGGAAAAAATGGATCCCTAATTTATCATTGTGTCTTTTTCTTGGAGAAGAGAGGAAGAAGAGAGAAAAAAAAAATGAATGATATTCGTGAAGAAGAAGAATGAGTTTTTTTGAAGGGGTTACAATGTGCTAGTGCTGAGCTTAAAATTCGTGCATCCATGCATATATTTTTGATACACAAAAGGGTTAAAGCCCAGACTCACTCAGTTCCAGTTCCATTAGGCTGGGAATAGCGTGTATGCATGGCAGCAAAATTTAAATAAAAAAAAATATCCAATGCTTTATTAAGTTTTAAAAATTTTCTCAGAAGATCCCTTGAAGGGATCTTCAATTCTTTCTTTGAAGGAGCGAGCAGGTAGTAAGTAGCAGAAGTAAAAGTAAAACCTTCGGAAATAAACTTTTTATTAAACTGGGATGCATGCATAATGTGAATGTCATTAAGGTTGAGAATGAGAACGGGACTATTTTCAGGGTTAGGGTCAAATACATATAAAAAATTACAATGATATACAATGAGATCATGCAAGCAAGTATGTAGATGAGGAATCCCTTATACAGAATAACAGAATTTGAATGTCCCTTCGTACGTATGCAAACGTAACGTAAAGGAAATAATCATAAAAAGGGTTAGAGCCTTAGAGTAACACACAAATACACGGGACTTTTAGTTTGGGAATTTGAACCCATGGCATGGCCATGCATGCAACAACTGAACAGATCATTCATTGATGATGCATGATCAAAAAACTCAAAAGAAAAGTATAGGAAAAAATTATGATCAGAATCTGAATAAATGACACAGGTAAAGTAGACGAAGAAGGGACGAGACGGTCAGATTTGCATGAGCTTGCATTCAAACAAGTTTGAAGTGCCCTTCCATGCCTTGAACCTGAACCCTTTTAATGTAATCAAAGTTTCCGGAGTCCTTTTTCCCATGCATGCATACCTTTGCATATTGGTGTGTACCCTTTGAGCCCTAAATTTATTATTATTGATTTTTTATGCAAGGGTTTGAGTAAGATGCTCATATGCAAGCAAGGAAGGGCAAAGTGCATTCAGATGAGATTCAGATTCGACCTTCTCTTCTCTTATCCTTAACCAAACCAAACCAAACCAAACCACCACCGCACCAAAGGGATTAAACCAGGAAGGGCAGGCCAGGCCGGGCCGGGTCGAAGGACCTGTACCCTTTACTACCTTGCATTGCAAAAGATAGCAGCGTTCTTCTCGTGGGAACCAATTTATAGGAATGTCCGTGTCCGTGCTCGTGCATATGTTGCATGATGATTTGAATCCCAAGGAAGGAAACCTCTTCATTCATTTATTATCAGAAAGCCCAAGGTTTTTAACCCTTCCCGAATCGGATCCTCTATGTAAATCATCATTATGCAAGCAAGGTCGGGGCAAGGAAATAGAAATACAGTACAGTAAGGTTACTTCTATTCATATTTTTACATATGATGACCGAAATCATCATCGGTAAATCATTTTTTTTTCTATCGCGCGGTATTTGCGGGATCTTCTTTATATCAATCCTTTCCGTACCGTAACGGGACTTTCTTGAACAAATGAAACCAAACCTTTTTTTTTATTCCATCTTCTTCTCCTTTCTTTCTTATCATCCATCCAGGTTTAGAATTTGATAGGCAAATTCAAATTTTATATGTGTACAAGGGATTGGGTGGGTATGAAAAAAAAATCGATGGAGAAAATCGTATCGCATGTGTATGTGTGTGTGTGTTATGTGTACGTGTACTGTACGATATAACGTACCCGGCTCGGTTGGTACTTTTTTGGGATGGAAGTTGATGACATCATTCCATCTACAAGGCAAAGGCAAGGCAAAGGCAAGGCAAAGGCAAGGCGGGTGGTTCTTTCTAACGCAACGGTGTACGTCTTCCCATGTATGCAAAGAACCCGAACGACCCGAACCGAAAATCTCACTACATTGGAATACGGGAATACTACATACATGGAAGGAATACATTGAACGGTACTACTCCGGTACCCGCCTGCCACTCTACTTCTTTTTTTTTCTTCTTCTCTTCTCCCAACTTCCAACTCATTTCTCAAGTCACTCTTACATATGACAGAGCCTAAAGAACTCGGCGTTCTTGTCATGGCTCTGTCATACCTAACCTCAAACTCTACCCTGCAACATCTGCAACAAAAGTCCTCTGCTGTCCAAACCGAGTCTGAACTGAAGTACCCGGGTCACAACACATATACATACATGTACACAAAATACCCGGGTATTTAGCCAAAACTAAGTATACACACAAACACTACAAGTTTTACTTTTTACGGTGCGAAGAAATTTGTGTTAAGAAAGTCAAAGTGAAAGTAAGAGACCGAAAATGTCTACGTGACTCAGCCCGGACTAATCCGTCGTAAGACTAAATGAGATTTTTATCTTATGAGAGTAAGAAAGGCGACGACGAGGAAAAAAGAGAGAAGAGAAAAAAAGTAAGAAGACGCAAGATCACTTTGGAAAGAAGGAGAAAAGAAGTAGAAGGGACTTCTTACGGCAGACACGACTACGCGACGACGACGACGACTACTTAAAGGTTCTATCATCTCAAAGCCACTTTCACCTCCCTTATAATACGTACGTACACATAGCGTCAGTTAAGGCAGACGAGTCACAATTGAGCCATAATTAATTTACTGCGAGAGCTGGATGAGAAATCCAGTCTTCTATTACCCGCTCCCGCTCCCGGTTTTACCCGCTCCGGGTTTTTTTTTTCTCTCTCCTCCGCTCATATGATCTTCAGACTCCTTTCTTTCTCGTCGGGTGTTAGAATTAGAGTGAGTGACTCCTGCGGGTAGAATCTAGAATGGAGATTAACTAGGACTTGGCTTGGCTCTTCTAGATATTCTAGAGTAGTCTAGCAGGTCTAGACGTACGTTAGACGAGGGTTGAGGAATTTCTAGACTCTAGCTAGCTCTCATTCATTCATCTCATTAGAAAGTTGCATATAGCTTCTCTCTCACACTCACGCCCACCCTGGCCCTGTCTGTCTTTCATCTTCATGAATGAATTTTCTGCATGGTCTCTATACATATAGTTCATTCATAAAATTAAAATATGCCAATGTCGTCTACTCAGACTCAGACTGGGTTAGCGTTAGACTAGGTTAAGGTTATGGATACATTACATGAATGACGCTCTAATTTATTCTATGTATGGAGTATGCATCTGTGGTGAGTGTGTTGACTGATTGTTTCTTAATACATGTGCGCCATGTGATTAAATTGAAGGAAACCCGTAATGACTTTGTAATTACTTACAGCTATGGCTAAGGTATATTGTAATTGTAGACAATTAATTTATATCATTGGTTCGGTCAAGGGATCATGCATGCATACACGCACGTCAGTTTAGTTTAAATAATTGTGGTATGGTAATTGTATTGGAAATGTTAGGACTAGGACCGTCCGCCGCCACCTTTTTTAATTGGGCTGTCCATCTGACATATTATTATTATATTGTTCGATTTTGAAGTCAGACCCTAAAGGGATTCCAATTCCAAGTATTGAAAAGATGATTTTAATAGTCAGGCGTTAGGGATACTTCATATAGCGTGGAATCACGTGACTGAAATGTACATATGACACATTTTGTTATATATTTACAATATTAAATACTATATCGTTTTACTAAACTGCAAGATATCAAATGCAAATTGAATTTTCACTACAGCTACTCACTCACTACTAAATATAATTCTTTTGGATTTACATTTGTTTATGATTTGGCAATTTGAAGCCCTCAAGTGAAATTTCAACAGATAATTTGTCAAATTCGGATTACCCTGAAAGTATACTTCGAATAATTTACGTTTATTCTTTAGTTTTCCACTGCCACTGCACTGTGGAACGGTGGAGACTGGTAGAGAGAATTTGATTTTAACAACTAGTGATCGACAACTTGAATGAGATATTTATTTTAGCGAAGGAATATCAGAACTTAATTTCAGAAACTTAGCACTAAAATCTACTATGTATAAATTATTTCCAGACAATCTATAAGGGAGCAACGAATTTCAATCATTTGAGTATTTTATTGAGACCCTGAAATGATATTCTTTACTTTCATGGAATAAATCGTCTTCCGTACTTTTATTTTTATTATAACAAAATACAGTATAATGAAACCAGCAAAACTTTGGCCTTTCCATTAATATTGCGTTGTGTATTCCTTTCATTTTTATATATACTTTTACTTTTACCTCCACCCACACGTGTACTCTATTTTACTTATACGAATCGAAATTGTATATTATTTGCCGACAGATTGGATTCAAATTAATATTTCTCCTGCCATACTTCCCTGGATGGAAATGACATCCAATCCACATCCACGCATTGAAGATCAAAAGATACTCAAAATTGAAGCAAAGACGAACAAGAAAAAAAGAAGAAGAAGACTAAAGACATACATGTATGTATGTTATTTATTTATGAGGGAAAGGACGAAGCGAAGTACGGAGAGATCCAATGATGTCGTCGTCTACTTTCTACTTTCTACTTGATTCTTTTGAAGTTTTATCTCATACTACTACACATTTTGTACTCCAAAAAAAGAAGAGAAAAACTCCACCATCCATCCACTTTCTTCCAATTTCAATTGTTCAACTTTTCTACATGTTCAAAAGGTAAGAGAAAAGTATTTTATATGTAATCCTTTATCATATTTATGTATGTAGTACAAAAGCACACAAAAGAGAGAATAGGAATACTCAGGTCTTCTTACATATAGCACACACATGTATCAATTTTAATATTGATCATTAGACACGCAAATAGGATTCATTTTCATTTTGTCTGGAAAAAAAGGGACCTTACCAATTATGGGATGTAATTTTTGTCCGTATTTTATATTTTATTTTGTATGTAAGGTAAACAGACCCGCGGTTTCAAATTTTTGATTACTTATATGCCATGGCCTGGTGTACTCGTAAATTCGATTTATTGGGGGAGCTTCGTATATGCTGCAAGGGCGGGCATGGCGTGCACTATGCACTATGCACTGGGGTCAGACTTTGACACAATATGTCACCGAATAAAACACTACACACAATAAATGATACGCTTTCGGGGAAAAAAGAGGGTGTATCTATTGTGTTGTATGCCGTGCGTGTTTGCTTGCATGGAACTTTGTCGGCCATTACGAAAAATGATGTAAGCACAGCGTGTGTGAGCTCTCTGTAATCTTGTTCTACTCTGACGAGCACTACTAGGACGGTTTTGGTAACGGTAATACATACAATGCAACGGTGTTGCCGTCTTTTTGAAAAATGAAATTTGTTGATGTGGTCGGTCGCACCTTGTGAAAATCGCTCTGAAAATTTACGACAAATTGAGTGATGAAATTTCGTTGAAAATTTTGAGCTCTAGAAAGTCTTCACCTTGTAAGAAACGTATGGAAATTATTACTGAAATATTCAACTTTGTTTCAAATAAATAATTCAAGAATATCCAAAGAGAATGTTTTTATAAAGTTTAGGTTTACCTGCATTTTCTTAGAAAAATTAAGGAGAATGTCAGAAATTCGAAGAATTAGAAGGCTTAAAATTTCAGACTAAAAATGTCTAGAGAGCCGATAGAAAGTTCATTCCACTCTGACTCTGCCTACTTATTACATTACTTGCTTTTGGTGTCTAATATTGTTTATCTCAAATACATTTTGTCTGTAAATATTTGTTGATTTTACCCCGAGCAATATCTTGCAGTAGTAATAATACTAGAAATGATGGCCACACACAAGGATATTCATATAATATTTAGAACCCTTAACATAGAACTCTCCTTCATTTTTCATATTATGAACCGTTCGTTCCATAGTTCCATTCACATTGAATTTGAATGATGCGATCGAATAATCGAAGGCGAGTCACCCCTCTCTCACCATGCCACGCCACGCTATTATGCATTAGCTTTCCGCTTGTCTGTCATTACCAAATGGTGAGCAGAAATGGCAGACACACATACACATTATACATTGAATAATGTTTTTTTTTGGGGAAAAATTCCATATACATACTAGAGCTGAATTCCGTTTGCATGATTGGAAGGAAAATCGAAATCGGACATGCAATTTTTGGAGCAATATTTTTTCCATAGCTTGGGACCCAATCCTGGTAAAGTCCATGCAAGGTTTATGTGTTTGTCGGAAATAGGGGTTAGCCTTTGGGGAGACCCAGGGTTATAAAAATTATTAAATATTTGAAAAATAAGTACTACATAGTATTGAAGTACACATATACATAGTCGTTATGACGGATATCAGAGATACTATTAGTAAAAAATGCGGGTAGTGCTGTAGTGTAGTCGCGGGCGGTCGGATATCCTCTTTCGATGATTAGACTTTGTGGCTTCGAAAAAGAGAAGAGAAAAAAAGTAGTAAATGGGATGGAAAATAATTTCTGGAACGATGAACCATGTTCATGTTCAAATAGTCATCATTACATCCAGATGCTTGTGTTTCCTTGTGTAACTCAACTCTCGTAAGTCTTTCACTTTCATAATACCCGTCCGTCTCCGTCCTTCGTTCATCGTTCGTCGACCGATTTGTATTATACGTAACTTTCACTAAAGAAAGAAAAGAAAAGAAAAGCGGGTAACTCATGAGAGAAGAGAAGAGAAGGAAGGATTTCATTTTATTTTTTTCTGAATGAATGAAATGAATAATGTGAATGTGGAGTGGAGTGCATTCAGCGGAAGCTTAATTCCAATTTTTCATTATTATTATTGCGGGAGACTAGACTAGTCTGAGGGCAAGCCGGAATGAAATCTATGTAGCTATTCTTTAAGATATAAGTATTACAGTACTACCCGGGTTCAGTTCAGTTTTTTTCTATATTTGGTATATAGTCTCAAGGTAGTACAAGTATATACATGAAATGTAACTTGTTAGAAAAATAACCCATGCAATGCAGTCAGTCGAATAGAACAGATGCATTGCATTTTTGAAAAATCCAATTCATTTGAAAGGGGCGTACTCCAGGGACGTGTTTTGGGTCCTTTCCTTTAAGCTGGGGGCTTTGATTGGATTTGAGTTTTGGTGGTTAGCAACATTTACCCGACCTAAGACCTTACCTTAAACTTTACCTTTTTATATTTACTATATACCTATGTATATACATTATATTCACGACCAACATACGGTAGGCTATGCTATAACCGGATATGAAATGAAAGGGTAGAATAGTGGTGGGTTTAGAAAGACACCTATGTTACATGCAAAACTGTATTCTTCAGAAAATTTGGAAATATCTTACAAAATTGAATGTAAAAATTTAAGTTTAACAATATATACCCAAATTTTAGTGCATTTTTTATAGAAAGCCTTTGAAGATTTTCAAATCTACACCGTGGGATAATTGCTTATTTTTATAAATCGTAAACACTTTTGAAGCGAAAAAAAATATATGTATGAAATAAAACTCTGAATTGAACCCGATTTTTATGTATCGTATTTTGCCTCATAAAATACTATACTTGCCTGAGAAGTGAGGAAAGAAATCCTAAAATAGACAATTTTCTCCTTACGTTGTAAAATATCTTCGACGTACGTACGCTCTACATCATTAAAGTTATGAAACTTGTTTACAATCTAGTCGTAGTCGTAGCTATTTTTTTCCATGTGTATGAACTCATCCTGAAGGAAACCATAGTGAAACTTATGAATTCGTCCTTAATTGAATTGAATTTTTTTTTCTTACATACTCATGTACTCACTCCTACATTTGTTGAATTTGTTCCACGCGACTACTATTCCTAGATTCTTTAACAGTGGAACATTTCATTGGAATTGGAAATGTGTTGTGATCTTGAATGATAAATTGGCTGTTATTGAAAGTTACTTTCTACTACTTGAAAATGTGTAGGCAAATGCAAAGGCAAAAGCAAGGCTGGAATTCTTTACGTATACGTACGTAAGTTACGTCTGATTCTACTCGTACGTGCATAATATATTCATATTTTGGCACGGCCACGACTACGGGAAAGGAAGGTTTCTTCTGGATCCTATATTTTTTTCCTTCTTCTTCTTCTTTTTTTCTTCCTTTTCTTTAGGTAATATTCATGTTGCAAGTCAGAATTGCAATTACTCTGAGTTGAAGTGAAACTTGTTTTATGGGGACTGGTCGTCGCGCACAAGTGCTTCTGGGGCCTTCAAGAAATATGCTTGTATTTTATACGGGCTTCAAAAACTTTACATGTATGCATAACCCAACTCTCCATGGAGTAATATGACGAGAAGAGAAGGATTTTTTTTCTTCTTTACCAAAAAATTTCAAGTGAAGAAAAGTGGGGAAAAGAGGTAGGGTCACAAGGTAAATTATAGGGATGTAAATATTAGAAATATTAGTCAATTTTTAAAGAACTGTCCTTATCAATTGTGTGTTACACTCGACTACTACCCCTTGTGAAAAAAATTGGGCGTACGTAGAAAATTCCACACTCGCACGAATATTTTCAAAATTTATGGCGATAAAATCTTCACAAGCTTGAAAAAGTTATTCGCGAAGGTTTTAGGATTTTGGACTTTTCTGACTGAATTTTACACTCGAATATTTTCCCTCGTGAGAAACTGGAGGAGAAAAGAGAGACGTCGGGAAGGGGAAATCGCGTCATATTGATCGGGAACGAAAACCTATCATGTTCGAGTTCTATAGACACTCCTCGTCCGTCTCTTCTCCAACTCTCTTTTTTTTCTCCAATACTTTGACGATGTCGAGGATGACGACGACGACTACGACTACGACTACTTCTCTCTGTACATCATGGTTTCTTTCTTTTGGGTATTTTTTTTCCGATATGTAATATTCTGTCTGGTCCTTACATACATACATACATATTCTACCCTCTTCAAAAAACTTTACTCTTATGTGATGTGTAGCTGTAGCTCGACTCAGACTCATGTGTCATGTCATGTACCAAAAGCAAGCTTCTTCAAGCTCAAGACCCACCCAAGACCTAAAGAAAATATATAATACTTTATTTTCTCCTCCTCACAATCTCAATGTGCAGAGCATTAGGGGAAAGTACGTACGAAAACGTAAATGTGCCAGGATATAAAATATTAATATAGTGATATCATATTAAAGAAATTTTTCAATTTTGACAAATTACTCGTAGGCGAAACACGATTTTGATATATATGAGTGACGAGTCTCATTTTATAACGCTCATTATTCAAATTGTGAATCTAATCTAATCCTACTACAGCGAAACGGCAGTGGCAGATTCGTACTAATGCCCTGCGACGCCCTCACATCTCAGAAAACAATGCCACTATTAATCACTAAAAGTAAAGGTCACTTTTGTACATTTCAAAGTTGCAAAATGGAATCGCCGCTTAATTTGCCTACTTTACTGAGAAAACAATTAAATCGGACAAACCGATAAAAGCAAATTTATTAAATCACAAGAGATTAATTTAATGATAACTTGACACGTACTACTATGTAAGAATTAGCCTGTAGTGAAAGTTTGTGAAAGTTGTGAAAGAAAGTCAGGAGAGTATTTTTTTTCCGAGGGTGATGAAGAGTTGAGATGAGGTGAGAGACTGAAGAAGTCTCCTCAATTTCGACTCTCTTTCTCTTCTCTCTCTCTCATTCATTCACAAGTTTTTAAGTAGTCGTCAGTCTCAAGATAGTGAGTAGTATGTAGTAAGTAGTAGTAAAAAAACTATGTATATGTATATAAGGATATAGTCAACTGACTGACTGACTCCTTTTTCCATTAAGGTTCCACGTAGTAAGTAGTAAGTCGTCGTAGTAAAAGTAGTCGTAGTAGTAGTAGTAGTAGGGAGTAGGGAGACGTGCCCGTGTGCTTAAAAAAAAAACTCCTTCGCTTTCTCTTTTCTTCATTTCCCAAGTTTTCTTTAAATTAACGCCTCACTCACGACTGAGCAAGAGAAGAGTGCATTAGCATATACTACTACTACACATCTCCATCCCCAACCTACCCTCATTCTCATTCATTCTGTTAACGTCATAAATTTTAATTTTTGTATATCTTAATTCTTAAAGAATTTATAGTCAATTGGACGACCACCTGGTTAAAAGGACCATAATTTGTGTCGTGTCGTGTCCGATTCTATACTAAAACTGTATCTGTAATATGTAATGCCAACCTGTACAACCGGTCGGTTATTTTGCTTGGCAGATTTATCTGTTGGTTCTGATTTCTGTGTATTCACTAATGAAAATAATGCTAATCAAAGTTAATTGAAGCGTTCAGAAAAAATAGAACACAAAAGTTTTTAGATAAAATGACTGAGACCATAACAGAAGGAAAAGTTAGAGGACTATGTGATGTGATGGTGATGCTAAGTAGGAGTAAGTAAGTTTGTAGAGTTTTGTGGGTCTGGGTCTGGGTTATGGAACCTGGAGCGTAGTTTTAATGAGTCTGTGTTAGAGCAGTAGCAGTGCAGTGGGATTTTCTGGAAGACCCGAGTTTGAGGAAGGAGAAGAGAAGAGTAGAGAGAAAAGACTCCTCCCAAAAAACTCATTCCCGACCCTGACACTTGAACAAGGCGAAAATTTATTGATCCTCACCAAAAGTTTCTAACCCCGACTACGACGACTACTACTGAACATGCATTGCATTTGCATTTGCATAGCCTCAACTCTTTAAAACTAGAGCAGGATCTTCTTTGAGCTATTTAAAATCTGTGTCAATGTCTCTCCAGACTAATGAACATTTCATTCTCCAACACATGAGGGCCATTGATCCCTTTTCCCTTTCCTTTCACAACCTTTCTTTCTCAACTCTTTTTTTATCTTTACCTACCTACCTCTACCTTACATACATTGCTACACCTCTAGTATTTATTCAGTCCTTTTATTTATATTATTATTTCACTCACATTAATTAATATCTATTTGCCATCCAGTGTCTTAGAAATACTCCGAGTATCAATAATGGAAACGCCAATGGACAAAAACATTAGAAAATCAGTTTAGTGAAATAAACTTGTTTTGCCGAAGGGATCGAACCCCTAATATCTGCACAGCATGGACAAACTTTACCACCCAGAGTAATCTTGGATAGAATTGATACTGTAAATTACCATTGAAGCGACCGTCCCGTTTAAATGCATGGGCTCGAATAAATCCAGGGTGTTTCTCAATTACACGTATGGAGAAAGTGGTGAAAGTCTGTGACCTAGCTGACCCTGTCTGAATTAATTAACGCCTGGGCGCTTGATCGGTCATTTAGGGTATGTCACTTCTGTTTTGCTGTGTTAATTATTTGGGTTGGATATTTTAAAGTTTGAGTATACTGAGATACAGAATCTTTCGATTTTTCACTATAAAATTTAGTCAGATTACGTTAGATGTATTTTGCTTGTGTAAAGCACTTATTTCGTATTTGACGGTTTCACCCAGTCAAATTTCAGACAGACAACTAAACCGTTTCACTGCCCTAAGTCATTCATTGTGTGAACATGATTGACACCATTTCTCGAGAGGTTGACCAACCTGAACTGATTTGACGTAAAGTGAAGAGGACACGCCGATAATTCGGATAATTCCTCAGAGTTGCCCAGACCGAGATCTAAGGGTTCTAACCTGATCTCATTTTCTTTCAAACAACTCTTGCACTTGCACAAACCTTCTTTTGAATAGTTCTTTTCTCAATCGGCCTACCTGAGAAAAAAATGAAATGAAGGGTTAGGGTTGGTTTTGGGTCAGGTACTTTTATTTAACCCGCTTACGCAACGAATCGACAGGAATAAATCTTTAATCTTGAAAGAAGAAGTGTTAAAACAAATACCCCGAGATATTTTCACACCAAAGTCAAGGGACTAACTAACTCATCTGATGAAAATGGTCCAGGACCAGGAGGATGCTGGAGTGGAGCGTCTGCATAAATTAAAATCTGGGGATATGCAGATGTAAACCGATGGAGCGACCGAATTTTAAAAGGTCATGCATATGCATTTGCATTGCATTGCGTAAATGAATAATCTAACTTACGGTTCATCGGTGGTGTTTTTTTTTAAACGCGGGATGACATATGATACAATATGCACAATATTTCGGGGTATATGTATATACATATAATGGCTGCCGGTCTTTCTGTTCTGTATGCATGCATTATGTTTTAACCCTTTTTTCCAGTTTGCATGCATATAATGGGCGCATGCTTGAGTGAAACTGAAAAATAGGTCTGAAATAAAAAATAAACCATCCATTGCATAAATTCACATTACATAATGTATTGTAAGGCATACGTTGGCCGCTACTGCTGGTGTAATTTATCCGCGTTTCCATTATGAGAAAAAGAGCCTTTGGTTTATTCTCTCTCTTTTTTTTCATCTTCTGAATCCAAGGAGTACGTACAAACCTAATGCAATGTAATGGTTTAAAAAGAGTAGCGGTAGGGACGACGACCTAATGTAATGTTTGTGAATATTATTTACATTTTACATTTGATAGAAGAAAAAAAAGTAGTAGTAACATTTTTTCAGGGCTCAAAGGGTTAGATGAACCTTTTACTGCATGCCTTGGATGATGCATTATAATAATACACCAGTTTATGGCTGCATGGGATTCATTCGTAAAGGTATACTGAGAGTGCATCCTTTCTCTCAATCAACCTCTACGGTTGTGTATGTGTACCTTCACAATAATGTTTAATGTCTAATGTCCTTTCCACTCAACGCCATTGTAGTCTTCCTTTTTTTTTCATTAACAACATTTCATACATATTCACTCGACCAGTGATTTCTGCATGGACCCATCGAATATATTATAAAAATTGTGAATTATGAAATATGGGAGTTTATCTCGTCTATATGGGTCTCGGGTGTTAATCTTTTTTTGGTGTACTTTTACATTTACAATTACATGAAGCTTCGGATCCTCAGTAGCCGATCTGCAATACAATGTCTGAAAATATTGTGAAACCGGGGGTCAATGACCTTCATTCATTTCACGACATGCGCAATTGAATGATTACACAAAATAAGATTGCTATTTTTCCAAAGATATATTTTTTGAGGGATATTTGGCACAGTCATCCATTATTTTAAAAGAAAATACTGCTCTATAGTTTCATTTCCAATTTCTATCCGTGCTAGGCACTAACACTCAGACTCTGTTCCAAGCAAAGATCAATTTTGACAATCATTACGAGCAGTATTCTTTGTCAAGTCAAACTACTACGTACAGACATATATATGTAATGTATGTTGTTGAGCTGAAAAGACCTATTTGTATTTTTTGTGTGCACTTTGGAGCTAAGGGGGAGTATAGCAAGCAGCGGAGGTTTTGCTTTTGCTTTTACTTTTACAATTCACATCCCTGGATGAATCTTCGTCGTTTCTTCTTGAATGTGATGTCTTGATATTGACTGATACGGTCGGTCCTGGAGTCGAGATCAGTCTTTCTTACCTTTTTTTCCTTCTCTCTCTCTCTCTCTCTCTCTCTCTCTCTTGAAGCTTGTTACTGAACATGTATGTATGTATTTCCATTCTGAACAACATACAGTACAGTACAGACTAGACAGGCTGCCTGCCTGCCTGGCTGGAAAAGGCTCGAAGATCTTCAAGGCATCTTTCCTTCTATTATGTCAGCCTCGTGCCGTGCCTAGAACGACCGTGCTAGAGCTAGCTCCTTCACCATGGAGATCTAATGTAATGTAATAATACGAGTATGTGTGTGTGTGTGTGCTTGCATTGCACTCACCATTTTTACCCGAATTCGGAGGAAAAAAAGTACTGTACATAAGAAAAGTTCAATACATTACTTTAACTTCACATTTGAAGTTATGGCATGGCATGATGGGTGGAATGTAAAATTTCACATCTCAGACTTTTGCTGATGTCAAAATATCCGGGCATCGTGAATTTTTCCATCGGATCGGAATAAAAATTGGTTCGGTTATGCCATGCACCCATGCAATTACCCTTGAATATTGATAATTGTTGGGATAATTGAGGCTAATTTGTCAACATTTGTCGTGCTCTTGTGGTAGATTATGAAACAACTGATTTTCTAAACAAAGGAGTCGAAGTCGAGTGATATGGCTTGGGAGATTAGAATGCGAAACGAGAGACAAATCAAGATTTTGTGTTCTTTATTACTGAATGAATGGATGAATGAAATGAAGGATAGATAGAGAAATCCACCGTTGTGTTCCAAGTGAAAGGTTCTTTCTTTGTTCAAGGGAAGGAAAGAGGAAAAAGAAGCTAATGTTGTAGAACAGGAGGTGAACGAGGACGGAATTGAATAATAATCAAGATGAATGTTGAGGTCAATTTGAAATCAAATATTTTAAGGTAGAAATTGTATGCAAATTCTGTCTGCAATGTATACAAATTGTGTATGTTGGATTTGATACTACTTTTGGTGGAATTACAAATGTTTTAAATTCACATTGTGTTAACCGTGTTTAAAAATGCGCTTTCCCTAATTTCTCTAACTGACTTCAACACTCTCCTAATTCTTTATCATTCCCCAAGGGAAATTTTTGCCGTCTGTGCCTTGCATAGAAATTCTATACCTGGTTTTAGCTTAAGTTTTTTTTCAGCACAGTGAAAACTGACTAAAAGAAAGTTTTCTAAACTTTTGTACTCATGTACTCGTACCTGTACCTTTGGGGTGTAGTAACATGCAACAATATTTTAGTCACTCAAACTACTCACTCATTGATTGCACGTACGTTCATGGAAATGTTTGAGAATTCACTCTTCTACTCTGACTCTGCTCAGTCTTGCTCTTTCAACCCTTTTCTCAAGTTTCTGTTCTCCAACTACAACTCCTTTTTGCCCAATTTGTCATACTTAAGAGATTATTATCAGGTAGGTAGTAGGAATGAGTGCGAGGCACGCTTTTTTCAAGTGTTGGGGTTCTAAATGGCACTCCACTCACCAATCTTGGTACTTCTTACTACTGTTTCACTCGGATTTTTCCTAGCTATAGTAGAAATATGCCTTATTTGGTCATAAATATCATTTTTTAGCCGGAACTGATTTTATTTGCCTCTGTGCATAATTTTGATTGCGCTTGATTGTTAGCAATGTCGTTGGATTAGCGTGTCATAAAATTCCTGCCACATTGGAGCTGAGACTTCAAACCTTGTTCTCTCAAGGAAATGACCTTACCAGAATTGAGTTCTACGCTCTAGTGCTGAAAAAGCCACAGTTTATTACCGAATTTTTAAAAACAGACTCCTGTGAGTCCGCCAGAAAATCGAAATTCGAGTATATATTTTCGCATTTTTTCAATTTTCTTTAGAAATAATCCCATAAAATTCCGAGGCATCGGATCGGATCGAATTCTTGTTGGGTTGAATCGATTTCTCTTTTTTCCATGGAAATAAAAAAAAGAAGAGTTTTTGGGAGGTTTTTGCTAGAGTATTTCCAATTTATTCCGTATCCGCTGCTTTGCGTTACGTTGCGTTTCGAGTCTGTAGTCAAAACGCTTTAGATCATGCAACGCTTCACTTGAGTTCACAGAGGTTTGAATTTGCCAATGCTGGCATGCATTCTGGCATGGACGACGACTCAGATTCGGTCGGATTGAAAGGGTGTTGCTATAGCGAAAAATACGTCCGTACGTACGTACGTACGTACCTTACTTACATGGCTAGAGTACAAATTCGGTTTTTTTTTCTTCTTCTCTCGTATACTTATAACTTATATGTACGTGTCATCTCCGGTTGACTACACTAAACCGGGTATATTTTTTTTTCTTCTCTTTTCTCCCGTGTACTGCTCCCACGCTTGCGCAAAATTTGGTATTCTGCTCTCTGTTCGGCCATTGCCTTGCAACTTTATAGAAATCAACTCGAACGACTCTTATGTCTTGTCTCTTCCTCTCTTTTTTTTTCTTGCCTACGGCCTAGCTTCAATTTAGTGCCAGTGTTTGATGTGATGTAAGTAAACGTCTTTGCGAGACCCGTTTTGGTCTCCTTCGGGGTGAACTTATGTTCAGGTCATTCAGGTTAGAAAAGTTCTGGACGAAATTTCTTGTAACTACGAATTTGTAACAGGTCGTTCGGGTGATTCCGATGAAATGTTGTGCCAAATCGAATCCTTGAAATTCTTTATGATGGCTCTCAATGATGCTATTGCTGATGGATGTCGCTAAAAATCAAAGGCAGAATTTTAAATGTTGCTCTGTAATAAAACAAAATTCGGGGACCGCACGAAGGATCGCATTTGAAGTTTGACTCAAAACCTCGGAAGCACCAAAATTTTATATGTTACCGCCATAAATTGTAAAATTGTTGAGACTGTGACTGTACATACGTTTTCAACATAATTCGAAATGTGAATATCAAACTTAACTGTAAAACTTGTGTTAATCTGGTATCTGGTTTCATTTGCCAATTCTTAGATGTTTTCGAAGCACTCCAAAAATTTTGAATTGTAAGGATTGACTGTAACAATGGGTTGATATCCGTACCCTAATACACTGCGACAAGGTACTATAGCACATACACACTGCACTGCACTGTAAGTCTGAGACTTTCCCCGCATTTCTTTCTTCCTTTTTTTTGCCTGAAACCGTAAATTGGAAGATTAGAAATGCATAGACACAAATTGACATCGGCAACCGACTTGTCATTTCCCCTCTACATGCGTCTTCAACTTTCACATATTTACCTTTCCTTACATACAGTAGTTTTTCTTCATCTTGGGTTAAATGAAATGAAATGGGGAAAAAGTCAAAGGAGAGCAGAGCAGAGTTGTACGACATTCCCACTCATTTTCATAAAACATGTCACCTTCCTTGTCATTTCTTTTTCTATTAACGCTCACTCATAAGTATTACTAACCCAAATTGGACTAAAGTGAAAAAGTCCACAATAGTAATGGAACTACGGAGTGTGGTGTCTTTTCTTATTTCATATTGTGATTGATTGGCCTAATTTTATTACATGAATGAATTACAAATGATATACCTAGGTAAGGTAGGCAGTCCTTACCACTTCGCTACGGTAAAAAGGGGTTTCGTGTTATTTTTTTAAGTTTCTCACAAAAGCCATGTATGTATTGCCGTATTGGTTCCGTACGTACGTACTACTCGGTTTTCTTACCCAGAGACTGAGCCACGTCTTTCGTCTTCGTCTTCAGACGTCTATAAAGCTCAAGATTAGATTGGATTTTGTGAACGAGTGTCAAGTCTGTGAAAAGAGTTTTGCCACATTACGATTGGTTTGGGAACTCACTTTCCAGTTAGTATCCTTCTTTTTCTAGACCCAAACCGTATATTACATTACATTCCTGTAGAAATTGTATCATGGCATGGCATACTATCAAAATTACTGAAGAAAGTGAGGTAGCAGATCTATCTGGAGAAAGGAATTTCAATCCATTATTTTCCCAAGTTTTAAGAGTTTTTTTTCTTCATCCAGCCAGAGAGTTGGTCGTAAATCATACATACAAGGGAAAACCACAACCAGCAGACTGACTGGTGCATATTATATTGCAGGCTAAGCTTCTGGATATTCTGGAAGCTCACTCATATCATAGCATATCATATCTTCAGGCTTATTATGTTGTGCATTAACATAACACTAACACGCACGTCGACGACGTGACGTAAGATTTATACTTAAGTCCTTGTTCTTTTCTCCAGGATTCAATACTCATCATCATCATCATTCACATTCAACCACAAAACATAACAAAGCATGTGTTTTGTATGCATTGTATGAAAAAAAAATGGCAACCCTTTGGTGCCACCCTTAATGAGTAATGATCTTGTTAGTAATGAGCTTGCACTTTTTTCTTTTGTTGTGTCATTTTATTCCAGTCCAATAAAATTCGACCCCGCGCTGTCCTTCTGACACCGAACCGTCGCGTCGTCAGCAAAAAATATTTTTATGTGAAAATATACAAAGTAGTACAAACGACTTTATGCAAATTGTAAAATTCAAATGGTTCCTGACGACATGTGTTTAAGCATTTACATGTATTTATTGGCTGGCTACTGACAAGTCTCTCTTTGAATTTTAATATTATTGTGAACAAGGCAAGGGGTTATCCGGTGCCCGCATGATGTCCGTCCATTCACTATTCACCACCTGACTTGGCTTGGCCGACTTGACTGACATGCTGATCACGCAGTCAACACTTTTGTAGTAACGGCCTCAATTTTTTCAATAAGGGAACGAACTACAGTACTTATTATAATTTTTTGTCAGAAACACCCCAAAAATTAGCCGTAGCAGTGTTGCTTAATGAATTTGATGCAGAAACGCAACCGCAACGCAAATTAAATTATATGCTTCATTGAGCGACGACATCAATTGGGTGCGCACAATAATTATGAATTTCTTGAGAAATTTTCTGAGTCCGAATAAATTAACGGTGAATTTTAGGCACGAATCGTATTGTCCGTATGCAATGCACTATCACCACATGATGTGAACCGTTTCATTTTGAATATTGAGTTAAGAGATCTGTGGGTGGATTGTGGATTTTGCGTTTGCGGTTGCAGAAATGTTTAAGTGTGGGTCCATTAATGAAGATGTTCCTTCTGTGGCGGACACACTGACATGATCAAAGTCATTTCCAGACCTTAGAAGACAGTCATTGGTGTCTGTCTGCGTGCTAATAATGGTTGAGTTGAAGTGTGGGATGTTCCATCTCATTCCTTGAGATCTTTCTCTTCTCTCCTTCCAACTGCCGATGAAGGCTTTCATTTACAAAAGTAGTTTTGTGACAAATTATATGCAAAGTAGTCGTAGGACTATATAGACTAGGGTTAGATTTGTATATAGATAGTATCACTGCCACCACTATCACTGGAACTGTGGAACTGGAGATGAATTTGACTACAAGTGCTAGAAACTCCAACACCACATAATGCTTTGCTATCCTTTTACTTAAGTGGATTAAATCTTGAGACCGTTCATTCGTTTCGTTCTCTCTTCTCTCTCGTGTGAAGCACTTTGGAAAGTGAATGAACTTTACAATTTACAACTCCACGACCGACGACACGACACTTTCTGTATTTGTATCTGTATCTGTGGGTATTGGAGTATGTATGGTTGAAATGGAATTCATTTTATTCGGGTCTACTACTATCCGTCATTAGAGAGGGATTTCATTCCTTTGCTTGCTTTTATATGTTGAGAGTCGGTTTAGAAGAGGATTTAGGATGAGGGAATACACAACAGGCATTCAGGCATTCATTCATTCATTCCAATACACACAGGTAAAATTATCACCCGTGTTCAGGTAGTGAAAAAATGCGGATGGTTTCATATAACTTGTCTGGACATTGTGTAGGTACAAAATTCGTGGGGACAAAAAATGTAAGATTGATATTAAAGGACACGATGTATAGATTTGGTCAGGTTTGACAGGTTGTTCGATCAGAGGTAAAAAAATACTCTGAATATTTCGAAATGTATTTGTAAAAATTGCTGGGATAATTTTCCGTATCGACAGTTTTACTTATCTAAATCAATGTCGATATTTTATTATTGAAACTCAATTACTACGATCGAAAATTGTCCAATTTCTGCGTAATTTCGTTCGTCTTCATTGAATTTGGTTTGAATCGTACAAAAATATTCCTGCCATTTTGGAAAACGGTTATTGGTTTTCTCCTCGCTGCTGCCCGCAAACATTTTAACCGATTGCTATTTTTATGCCAAATATTCGGGGAATCTTTATGGTTCGCCGCACACACCGTGCACTGCACTGGGATAGGCAATATTTTTTTTGAATTTCCGAGTTACACAGATAGTAGGTCGATTGGTATTATGCATAAAATGGGTGCATGGATGGGGTTTTGGAAACCGAAACCGCCAGAGAAAAGCGAGAGGAGTTTTCAATAAATTATCACCCAAGTGCTCATAGAGACTCATGAGCGTGGAAGAGTGCCTATTAAAATAAGGACTCTTGCAATAAATCAAGATGACACTCTTGCCAGAGAAAAAAAAAGATCATGTTCTATTATAATATTATCCAATGCAATGGGTTCGTGTACGTACGTATAGATAGAATTTTTTTTATTGAAAAAAATATGCAACCTTTCTTCATATACGTACACGAACGAACGAAGTGAACCCTTTGAAATGAGAATTGAAAGAAATTAATGAAAGCAAGGCAAAGGAAGGGCGGCGAACAGGTATAGAAATTGATGGTAAAACATTCAAATGGATTCACAATGAAGAACATGGGTCCAACAAACTTGAAAAAGTGAAAAGTCGAATAGACAACGGAACGGACGCGGACGCAGAGAGATCTGAATCTGAATACGTCTGGGCGGGTAGACATAGAGGGATCGGGTTAACCCACTTCCTCATCCATTGTCCTCTCATTGTACTCATACATGCTTTACATTTCATTTCATTATAAATTGCATGTTTTTTAGTTTACAATTTTTGTTTGGGATAGTCGGAGAGATGTTCAGCAAAAAAAAAGTATACATAGAGTACGTCTAGTGGTTTGGTCGGCTAACCAAATCGGAACAAAACTGTAAAGTGGTTAGGTGGTCATATTGCAGTGATCTTTAAATGTTTGCTGGAGTCTAATGGAAAGCGTCTTGCACCTGTGATGCAAATGCAACTCTATTTATAGATATTCTCATGAAAAGTGTACATAATACACGCACCTTAGGCTGAGGTTAATTGTAGGTATGGTATTTTGTCTGACATCACAATAATTTCAAAATTTTCATTTCATTTTCAGATTTGGAGTGAGCTGATGTTTCGGTTTGATCACTGCACAGAACTTCGCCCCGATTCTGGTAAGTCCTGGTTCCGTTCATACTCGTATTATCCCTAAGGGAAGAATCACTAATCGTAAGTGCATGGTAGGAGAAAACACTCGACTGGATAAAAACATTTCTAAATTAACAATGTGTGATCGAGGGATTGAATTCTCAACATCTCAAATTTATGCCTATTGCCTACTACTGGATACGAACGAACGCAATGATAAAGTCTTGTCTGTATTTGGGCAAGTCAAGTCTACGTCTAAATCTAAATCTCCCTTATAACTTGTAATAAAAAAATGTCCTCTCAGACAGACATGGACACTTTTTTTTACTCGGTTGCCATCCGCATTCTACATTCTGCATAGGAAAGAGGAGAGAGACGGAGAGGCTGGTGTTAAGCTAAGCTTCCTGTTCTCCTCTCCTTCCCGTCAACTAAAAATATTATGTGAATACATAAAAAATCCTTACTATATACTTGACTTTCTCCTGGCAGGAGGCATGGCTCATTTCATTTCATCTTTCTCTCCAACTCTCGCTCGCAATCCAATGTAAATGTATTGTAAACGTATGTTAAGATCTTCTGTAACATTTCTTAGACTACTGTCTGCATTCTCTGGGTCTTGGAAGAGAAGAGTCAAGCTGGGTCGGGGAATGGGAGGGGTTAGTGGGATCAAAATATCATATGTAATATTTTCTTCTCAATTCTACGAGATGGGATTGGGGGGTTGATCCCCTTGGCAGGCACGTGTCACCGTGTCACCTTTCCCGATTGCACGTTTCTTTCGACGGTGAGTGGTACAGTGTGGCAAGTTTATTGAATGCGCGTTTCTTTCGACGGTGAGTGGTACAGTGTGACAAGTTTATTGAATGCGCGTTTCTTTCCACGGTCACTTCTTGTTTGTTTCTCTGTTCCTCTCGTTTTCTTTCGACTGTAAGTGTTGTTGTATTTGGTATTTAGCATTTCACCTCGTCGTAGTTGTATACAAATACCTAATTCAAAGTTCGTCGCATACGTAACGTACGTAGGCGTATGTACGTAGGAATGACTCGTAATTGTGTTGCTTCCGCCTTTTCCTCATCGTCATGACGCGATGCGGAATTTCACCTCTTTTTTTTCTCCTTTGGAAAGGTCGGTGGTACTTTCTCCACGCGTTCCATTCCATTGCATTGCATTGCATATTCTACCTAGAACTGCAATGCCGTCTAAAGTGCCCGGGTTATTCAGTTTGATCTCTCCATTCCACTTCAATAGAGTAATATGAGTATGTGTGTGTGTGTGTGCTGTATGTGTGTATGTGTAAGGGTAAATCTTGTATTATACGGAAGGCGTACGTACGTTACGTACGTACTTCCACATCCACATTCAGAAACCCCTATAAAAGTAGAAATATGTACAAACCACTCAATGCAGGCATTCGAGATCTCAAGACCCAAGAACGCGAAAGGGTTTTAGAATTTTTTTTTTCTTCTTCTTCTTCTTTTCTCCGACGGAGAGTTGTTCATGTAATATTATATTGGATGCCGTGCAGTAGTTGGTACTGGTAGTATGTAGTAGTGAAGAATCCCCGTAGTCTCGGGTGTATTTGCACTGAACGTCTTGCTCTGCCTTAGTACCTCTGCGGGAAACGATTTACGATATCTCTCCGATTCCTCCTCAAATATGTTTTCCATGAGAGGAGAGAAGAAATTCCCTGTCATCCATTCTCCCGGGTTTTAGAAGAGGAAGATAGGAAGAAGCCATGCGGAGCTGCTAGCTCGGAATTTGGTGATATACAGACACAGACTGTAAGACCCGCACTACGTGTAGTCTGTTATGTGCTAGGACAATTTTAACGGCTCCGGAAGACAATTTTTCAAAAAAAAAATCCTAAAATCCTGAGCTTGGATTCGATTCGTCCTGTCACGCCGTCTTGCGGTTATTGCAAGAGTCTTCAACGGCGTGTTCATGGACACAATCGTAGAGGATAGAAGGGATATCATTGTTCTACGTATATAAACTTATGTAGCTGAAGGTACTTAGGCGATTGCGGTGATCTTTGAGGATAATCAACGAGGCACCTCTTTCTTACGAACTGGCAGGTTCTAAGGGTACCATGTATAATTTAGTGCCTTCTTGTAAATCTGTGAGCCAATTTTTAGGTATCATGGTTATTTAGTCGTTTCCCTCTATGACTATACTATGTACTCAATGGTTGTCGCTAGTTGTCGCATAAATGCATTCCTTTGTTATGAATCCGAGGCCAGTTTTGTTTGCACTACTTTCTTTACTGTCCACCAGATGTCGCCTAAATGCATTCATTCATTCTGTCGTTCAATAAAAGCTGTTCAGATTTTTAGCTGTAGTGCGTAAGGACTGGGCTGGACGAGTTGCATTGTATGATTTACAATCTACTACGATCATTGTACACTATATTTGGTTTTCATTTCATTTCATTTCCTTCAATTTTAATTTTGTTATGACTGTCCATATAAAATAAACCAAAACTGGAGAACTGCACGAATAAAACTAGTCCTTTGCTGTGCTATTCCTATACGCACTTTTAAATCTGATAAGGAAAAGCAAGGCAAGGTAAAGGTTGTTTGGTTTTATCACCCGCCCTAAATTTCTAATAAGTTTATTGTTGAGTTTCATTTCGTTACTACATTTGGTTTGGTTTTTAATAAGGGAAGGTGGAAAATACACCTTGTTTTATACGGTAATTAAACATTTAGATGGTAAAAATACTATATGCATGGGGTTGGGCAGGCAGGCAGGGCTGTGTGGTGGCCGGGACTTTGTAATAGTTCTTATCAGGCGACCCCGCACGGCTTTGGCTCTTTTTTTCATTGTAACATTTTATTTCGGGAGAAGGGAAATGTTAGAAAAGTGTACGTTAAGGTGTAAATTCATATGGTGTTTAGACACGAATGTTAAAATAATGGCAAATAAAAAAAATTAACGCCTTCCGTTCCCTCCAGCCAACTTTTTTTACCTTGTTGCTCTTTTGCGTTGAGGTGATAATGACTCCCATGCCATGCCGTGCCATGCTTTAGTTCTCTGTTTCTTTTTATTCTTTTTATCATCGTGTATGCATTATAGTGGTCAAAGCCTAGTATTTATTCCACGCCTTTTTGTATTGTATAATTGTGACAATCAACTCAAAAGGTGGTGTGGTGTGGATGTGCTAACATACTCATTTTATAATAATATCATGAGGGAAGTTCTCAGGGTGCAAGTGTTTTCAACAGATTTTAGCATTACACACCTAATTTATAAACCACATACTAAATGCATGAATTTTAGAGCCTGGAATCTCAATCACACGACCAATCCTTCCCTTGTGAATTCAATTAATGCAAAACGTCACCTGCTAGTTCCCCATAACCGTTAGCGTTCGATCTTCGCATAAAACCATGCAAAAATTTAGCATCTGTCCATTTTTGCTCGCTTTGTCCACTAATCACAAAAGATCCATCGATTATTTTTCCAGGAATTTTTATTCTTTCTTTCTTTCTTTATTAATTAATTTTTATTAATCCAACGTAAACGTAAAGGGGGAGATTGAAATAGTTTGCAACGCAACGTGGAGAAGAATGCACATTGAAACTACATAGCAATTGTCATTCTCACTCGGTGATTCATACAATCAACAAAGAGGAAAAAGTGGAATTAAATTTTGCACGCAATATGAATTAAATATGTGGAAACCTCAGGAGGTAATTTTTGTGTTTTGAGTCGACCAGCATCGGCTGCTATTCATTTGAGTTTGTGAGTCAAATTCTAAGTATCATTTCTAGTTTTGGATATTTCATGTGCATTTTGAAGTTTTAGAAATTATCAACCTTAATTTGCATTAAAATTCTAACTATTTCTTCAAGCAAACATCGATTTCCGATTATGAATGGTCCGCTGTGAAAACACCAGTGAAATTTTTAGCAAAACATCTCACTTTTCAAGCGAAGCTACAATGCAAAGACTCAACGGGACCTTTTTAGCTCTTCGCTGTACAGCTACAGCAAGGAAAGTATTCCTGTGTATCAAATGAAGGATATGCCGAATGATTCGGGTAGAAAGGGTTGAGAGCTCTACCGGGAGAGAATTTTATCTCTAAAAATAACCATGGCTCCACTTTCTCCATCTGGTGTCAGGACCCTCAATTTTTTCTCGGGATCTTTTATCCCGAGGTTGAAGCGTTCACCATCAGGTTCACGTCCCGGAGTTCCAGGCTACCAGGCAGGTAGACAAAGGCGATAAGCAAGCGAAGCTTCAAGATAGATGCGTTGAGTCATAAAAGTCACAGCTTCAGCTTGGAAGATTATGTTCTTATTGTTCGCAGTTTAGACATGTAATACATGGATGGACAATGATTGTTTTACAATCCAAGTCCACTAGTTAGAATTCTTACCAACAACATTGCGCATATGCAAAAGAATAACGTGGGTTGACCAACCTGTTGCAAAACAAATTAATAGATTTTAATTAATTATAAATGGTATTCTGCCTAAAACCTCGACCATAATCATTGTAATATATTATAATTTTCAATTATATTTTTCATATTTTTACACAACTCATCTTCACCACACGCCCACCCACCTACATACAGGTGTGTTTGCCGTCCAATAATGAATTGCATTTATGCATCTTATACATATTGTATTAATTAAATGTCCTTGATAATTACCTTGCTTAAGTCGTACGTACGTGGGAGTTCCTAAACGAGAGTTTTTTGTCTTTTGTGTAACTTCGACTTCTTCAGGGGTTCTATGACTCCTTAATTGGAAATCTTAATGACTAAGACAAGCCATTATGAGTGCAAATCCATTAACTTAGACTCAAAATTAATTGTTTAGTGATTGCAATGGTTTTAGCATTAATTACTGACGCTGAGGCTTTTTCGTACTGTTATTAATTATCATACTGCTAATAATTAGTAGAGTCCATAGTCAGCAAGTACAGCACACTTCATTTCTGCTAGCTCTGCCTGCAAAATTTTACACCTCGAGCGTGTGCAGTGCAAGGGAGCTATTTTTGTTAAAAAATTACGTTTAATTACATTGACACGCTCATTCTTCGTCTTGCATTACACGTGTTTGTATCTTAAATGATTGGACAGATATAAACATTCGTTCGTTAATGATTAGTTATGGTGTTCAGACTGGACAATTAGTCTTTTATTTTTTACAATTGCACAAGCAGGTTTAGTTCAATTCAAATACTAATACTCAAGTTTACATCTCTTGATTATTGACTTGCGTGTTGTCTAATAAGATCTATAACTAATGGGTTCGACAGAGTCATAATTTTGTGAACAAGCGTAACGAATCATTAAATGATTCAACATTGCATTGGATTCCATGTATGCCTAGCCTTAGGCAAACTCACGGTTTATTTTATTTACAAATGACCAAGACCTAGCTAGCTGCCTAATTAAAATCCTCATTTTCGTTCATTAGCCCTGAAAGAATTTATGATTCATTCTATGTACTGCTCCTTTGTTGGTTTTCTTCAATGATTATTAGTTATTGCTTTTTCCTTACCATATGACAATGCTAATTTTTGCATTGTTTCCTATTAAACCCACACTACACACCCTACTTATTTATTTATTATTATTTTCTTTCAAAAAATCATCCATTCTTTCCCATTTATGTCAAAGTAATCAAATAAGTCAGTCGTCAGTTTCTAATCAAATTGCAATTGCCGTATGCGGTAAAATTTTACGCTTGTAAGTTTACGTGCAATACGTGGTGTCTCAATGATTGGTTAAGTTTGCTTTGAATTGGATCCAGTTAACTTCACATTTCACGGTCTTGATTTGGGTGCAATCATCTAAAAATCCTAACCTTTGGATGTGTGGTGTGGAACCCTGACGAGTTCGGGCATAAAATTACATAGACATACGTACATATGATTTTGACGTACGTCTTTTACTTTTAAGGTAAAAACTCTTCAAAAGTGGAAACCATACATAGAAATCAGGTTTCTTGAGTCATGAGTCCGTGACTTTTCTCAAATTGACTCGTAATTTCAGGGTTTACATGAATTACGAATTACTGTCGGTCTTAGCCTTGCCCTTATCCCACCTTCGGTACGGTACCATTACATTCATTCGTGCGTGTGAGGGTGTGTGTGTCACAGGTGATATGTCATATCAGGCAGGCCAGTTCGCAGAGCGAGGTCACAGTGTTCCATTTGACCAGGGATGTCGATGATTCGATTTTCTGGCCCAAAATCTTCGAAATCGCTAGTCCGGTGAATTTTTCGTATTTCAATACGGCAAGTAAATTAGGTATTCCTGGTATTGACAGGTTTGAGTCAGTTCAGTGTTAATTTCCTGGACAATATTCCTAACAAAATAGGCTTGACCATTGGCTTCATTGGACGTGTTGTCTATGACATGTACGATATCACGCAATTCCATGCGTGGTCTATTTATCCAAATTTGTTAGATTAACCCCAAGAAGAAGAACTCATTTTTGGTGGAATGTTAAGCCGTACATGTCGTATATAAGAGAAGATCTTCAATTTGAAGCAAATCAAATCCCTGCATGGTTTCGCAGATAAAGGTAATGGCTTCTCCGTCGCCATTATGTCAGTCAATCTTCAAATGCTTGCTTAGATAGCCCATCCCTGGACTTGGACTTGACTGCATGCACTGCACGGCATGTCTTGTCCATTTTTGCCACCAACGACAAGAGCCGACCTGCTGAGAAGCTTGTTAAATTATCGATGTCATACCCCATGTGTGCTAGTGCCGTCGGCCCCAACCAGACTATTGACCTCAACCTCAGGTCACGGACACCAAACATAAACTCAAACCATACACTACTATACTATGCTTGAATGTATGGGATAAGTACTTCTAAATAAGACTCACTCAGTCAGTCAGCCCGATAGAAAAGAATCAGTCTGTCTTTAATATTGCACTCTGCGTACGTACACGCGCTCCAGGTGAATTGAAGTGATGGCGATGGGTTGGGCAGCAGGGCGGTCAAAAAATTTGTTGTATGTAATGCTGATATATTACAAGGAGTACATTCATGAAGCATTTTCAAGTCTTTTAAACTTTTGGGATGAGAATGAGAAGAATGACTCAGGAAGATTGTGTCTGCATGTGCTGAGCTAGTGTCATGTGTATGTGTATGTGCATGTATGTATTATTTGTGACGACGACGTCGAAAGATTTTTTTATCAACGAAGAGCCGAATGCCGAAGCCGAAGCGTCTTAACCGCATCTTCAAATCTCAAAACGTTTTTTTTTACAGTCCAGTCGCAGTCCATCTCCTCTGTGTGATTAATGACACGTGCGGTTCTTTCGTCAGTGACGGTTGCAGGAATTTTTTGTTGAATGGGCCTATAGGCCAAACGAAACGTACCATGTATATTTTCTGGCTCGGTTGGGCCAAAAAATTTAGTTCGGTAACTCCGACACTGTTGTCCAGCTCTGGCCGATAGTCCAAGCTACAGGCTGATTGTAGGCACCAACCGAGTGAGCGCTTGAGATCATAAATGGAATAATTGCATTATTTTTTTAAGAGGATCCATTGAATTTGAATTTGTGAAATTTTTTGCTTCAATTTGATCCCCTGCGGACGGACAACGCAACGCAACGCAGCGTGCGTGGCGATCAGTATGTTGTAGGCCAGGCCGGACAGTACAACAAGGAAACCGACGTGACGTGCGCGGCTAGTTGTACTGTACGTACCCTAAATCTAAAAGAGAATTACAATTACTAGGATGACCTGGGGGAGAAATGATTACGGGCCGACGGACGGACATGTATGGAGTTGAGTAATTAAGAGAGATACGAAAATTGTGCCGGTGGAAAGAACAAAAGAAAAGCCGACACTTTAGGGAACACATTATCGGGGTTGTGTATGTTCGGATGGAATTTAGGAATGTATTATTAGATAGAACGGGTTTTCTGGATTTCTTCAGTTTTTTTGTAGCATGTCCATGTCCATGTCGGAGACTACAGTTTTCAAATTTATACACCTGTTTGGAATCGTGGATCCCACAAAATATTCACTTTTCTCGGCACAGGTGTATTGCCTTAATTCGGTGAGACATTGCTTGGCTTAGCTGGACCATTTCTCTGAAAGCGAGAGCACAATTGAATTGATTCCTACTACTAGGGTCACACCCGGTTCCTTAATCTCTTTGAAATTTTGGAGATTACGAATATATTTAATTAGCAATCACTGGAGAGCATAATTACCAAGTGCTATCTTACGCAAGTATTACACTTGCACTTGAAGACTCTATGAAGTGCGTGGCTCCACACATCATTTTACTCTGAAGCATTTTCACCTTGAGTCTCCCATCAAAAACACATTGACCCGAGAATAGCCAAAGCCAAACCATACAGGCATCATCCATATTATAAAAAATAAGGGTGGAGTAGAAGAGGATTGAGTTGAAGACGCTAACTAAGAAGAGTCTTCGTCATAAAAAAATTATGGACAAGGTAGTTAAGTCATGTGCATATGTGTAGTATGCTAGTGTACATGGGTAGATTGGACTTAAGACGTACTGATACTGGTTGTGCCCAACGGCTTTTGCCCGGCAACTATAAAAATGCGTCTTACAATTAGATTTTTTTTAAGGATGAGATCTCTCATATCTTCTCTGCTACCCACACAGTACGCAGACACTGAGACAGAACAGAAGAATAAAACGTATTGAAGCCCTGTGGTTACTTGAGCAGTAAATCGTGGTCAACTTTTTCTAGAAATTAAACGTGGTCTCAATATGCATGCATAGGGTACTCAAGAAATAACTGTTCATATACAATGTATGATTAATTCAGGAACAAAGTCTTGGACCACCCTGTGTGTATAAGTTGCAAAGTTGCACTGTTAACTCCATTTTTTTTTAAAAATCCAGTCCAGTCCACAACTGATAAGACAGGCCGGCACGAAATCACAAAAGCACATTAACTTTTCTTCAAGAAAATTTTGATTAGCATGTGAACAATTTGTACAGTTTCTTTTAATCCATTTGATTAACATAAATGTCATGGTGTAATTTTTGACAATTAATTATTGCGTGGAGATAATTAGTGGGTTTCATGGGGTTTGTAGTTTGTGGTGCTTTGGTTCGTCCGGTTGAGAATTTGCATAATTTTCTTGAATTCTCAAAAGATCAAGTTTAATTAAAATGTGGGCATACATGCAGCAGGTGTTTTTTGTCGGCAATTAAGGAATGAATGTGCGATATGGCGTATTCAATATTCCTACACGATACACGATGGTTTTTTTTGACATAGCTGTTGACGTATTCTTTTAATGAATGACTCACGTCACTCCGTTGTAAATTACTGGCCGTTTGCATTCCCACTTTTGTTGGCCTTAAGTAAAGTATGATAGAGGCTCCATCTACATTTTTGTCTTTGTCTTTACCATTGAAGAGTCATAGGGTACCAGGGACAGAATTTTAAGGGTACCTCTTCTTAACCCAATCGTTAAAGAGCAGTTATGGTGTCCTGACCTTAAACGACCTAACGGACGTGTACCTGAGTTTGAAACACCTACATGCATACATATGCATCTACCTTCATAAAGATTACAAATTTTCCACTAACAATATTACATTTGCATGAACGGCCAGTTAAGACAGTTTAGCATTTGGACCTCCCATTCTCTTCATTTGAAGTGAAGCCTTGGCAATAAATTATAGCATGGCGGATGGGTTAAGTTTAAATCGTGTCGTACCCATTCAACTGTTGGTGGCGCTCAGCTCAACTCTATAGAAAATTCTTTGCTACCATACATGCGTACGTACATGCCCATTGTATCAACAATGAGATTTTGACGATTAATGAGATGCTCGCCATGCCCAGAAGCTTGATCTGAAGAACAGCGGCAACAGATCATTTTCAGTGACAACGTTTGATAGATGAAGCCCACAGCTACTACACGGCTTTACTATACATTAGCTATTTAACAAACGAAGGAAGGAAGGAACCATGCAAGAACCGCAGCGCAGCACATAAGTCAAGACAAACAGATTTTGAATGTCTCGTAAATGCAGTCATATATCAGCCCCATATTATTTGTCAGATGAAAATCCCATGGGCCACACCTTATAAGTAAATGAGATCAGATTGAAGGAGGAAAATAAATCCTTGCCCTCACCATAATTGATTGAAGTTTGTCTTTGGCTTATACATTGCATGGGAAGGTGTTAATCCTTTCATCCCCTTCGGTGAGACATTTTAGTTCTGATAATCCGAATATCCTTTTTGGGGATTTTGGTACGTACACAGCAATTAATGTATCATGATACACATTACTCACCGTGTCATGTGTTTTTGTCTGCGTCTGTGTCTGTGTCTGTGCATAACAAATCAATGGTAATTTATGACCTGGTTGAGTGTTTTAGATTATTTATTTTGAAATGGTCGCATCACAGGTCGCAAAGGCTCAAGGTTTTAAAATGACAGAGTGCTAACCGCACGTTAATGGCTTCGGTTGAATATCGATTATATTGGACTCATTATGCCTTCCCTAAAAAAAGTACCGGTTTTTACGAGTTTAACTAATGACCTGTATTTTCATCCGCCATCTGTCGTATTTCAGAAGAAACTCATAGCTAGGAGAGCTAAGGATATTAGAATTCTCGAGCTGGTTTGGCACTTGGCAGTCTGAGCTGAAAATTCCGATATTTATACGTAGGAGACTTGAAATTCTGAACTTGGAAGAACAATGCCTTTTAAGTATTTTCTTAATTTAAGAACATTGTTCTGTTCTGAGTCCTTTTTTTTGCGTACATGCATATCATTTTACATTATCTCTTGACATGCGTGTATTAATGACAATGGATGACTTTTAGCGCATCTTTTGATAGACAAACACTTTAGATTCACCATTTCTCGCCTCTAGTTCTCTCTACAGGAAAGGGCAAGGCATTTTATTTGTTATCAGCAATTATCATTCAACCTGGCATACAACGACATTCAAAATCTCTCTCTCTTTCTCTTTAGTAAGTACGTACGTACAGCAGTACATGTATGGAGGTTTAAAAAATCTACAATAGAATTCATTGTGTTTTGTACCTTGTAATGTATATCGTAACATATTATGCATTTTATGTCCATTTACAATGAGAAAAATTTGGCAAAATGTATAAAAAAATATATGGGCTTGGCTCATCTTATATTCTGCCCATGTACCTGTCTTCGACAAAATGAATTGAAGTTTTTCCTATCTTTTTGAGAATGGGCATCATGTAGATGTAATGTAATGTGTAGTAGGAGCGGAAAATGCAAATCTGGCTTACGCCCATGCATGCACCAGCACCATCCAAAAATCCAAACGTGTACCTTCCCATCATGAATACCCCCATCGTCTCTTCGAATGAAATATTATGTTTAGATTTTTCTAAAAGGCTAAAGGCTGCCAAAAGGGTTGGTTTCCAATTGAATTCTTAATACATAATCTTCTGTGTAGCGTGTCATGGACTTGGGGCTAAATTTATGTCGCAGGAATCATACAAAGACTTCAAGTTGAACTCATCCGAGTTTTAAGCAATATTGATTACCTATGTACTGTGAAAATTGACTGATTGAGTACCCACGACATACTCGCCTTAAAAGGGTATTCACTATTCACTAACTGGTACTTTAATACAATGGACATGTAAGCCTAAGCCCGCTCTCCTTTGAATTTCTATTCCATTCCAAACCCATCGCCATCGTTCATCTTTCTTGTCTTCAATTTAAGTAATTTATTTTTACAAAAAAAAAGAAGATGAGAGAACTTGAGAGTTCATCTTCGTTTAATTTTCGCGTCCAACCCTTCGAAATGAAAATTAAGGGGTTCTTGCCCGCATAAATGGTTTGTCGAGAAAGAGCTATTAGATTTTGACCGCATGACCACAGAACATAACCCCGCCGTATAATTCAAATACAAAATGCAAGCCGTCCGGCTTAGGCTTGTGAGGGAAGTATAGGAGGTGCTGTGCTACTGTGAGTCATAACGTACGGTAGGATAAGGTGTGTAGACTTCGCCAGGCTTAAAAATTAATTAAAGCATAATTAAGAGGTTTTGCAAAGTCTGTGCGATTTTTTTACTGTCAGAGTTATCCAACGATGTCCGAAAACCTTTCGTAATTATGCATTTAAACTTATACTACTACAGATATTTCCTTGCTCCGTAAAATTTTAGTACTGATGATAATTACTGAAAACCACCTTCACATTTTAATTATGGATGAAATGCGAAAGGATTTTTGTGTAATTCTCCCCAAGCCTCATTATGTGTATCATGAAGTATAGTGTGAGAAAGCACATTTTAAATTGATAAAAAATGAGTAAATTAAGTGAAGTTTTATCTCAGAAGAGTTACCTCTTAGAGTACACACGCAAAAATTTATAATATTTTACATACTTTTGTGCTACGGCTGCTACAGCGACTCCGGCTGTCACATACATAAGACATAAGGGTAAATTTCAATTTCGTGACCTGAACCTGACCAAGACCCAAAGGAAAAAAATAACGAGTTACGATTAGATATGATTTGCGTGTGTGTTTTTAGACAGATTTAAGATTATTATTATAGTGCCTTCTCTTACACTTGGTTGCTTTTTAAAAAAACGCGTCCCGTCCCGTCCCGTCCAACGTTGTTGAGTAACAACCGGTCATTACTCAATCAAAAAACACACGTTTAAAACATTACATTACATTTACATTATTTCAGATTAGCATAATCCAATAGAATAATCCATGCAAGTGCCATGCCGTGTATACCGTGTATTCACCGTATGCGCTTTTTCCGGTTTTTTCCCTTCACAAAGGGTGCCGGGTTGAATCGGGCCGGGTTGGATGGATCGCGATCGATGGATGCACATTGTACTTGTACGTACATTTGAATTTCCCCTGACTCATAGCGCCTGTCATTTTGGGTTTCTTTTTTTTTACAGGTTAGAGTTTGGGTGTTCATATTTTTTGCACGGTGATGGCGGGTCTAGGCCTCAGGAACCCCGGAGTGGTGGTTGGACTCCAGAATACCCGGGTATTCAAACCCGGAGTGAGTTCTGCACATGTCACCGGAAGATCCGGCGGAGGAAGATTGTTTGTGGGCGGGGCGGGACTGGTCGGCGGTGATTCGGTTTCTCATTGGTAATGGTAAGTCGGAAGTGGGCGGGTAAATTGTTCCAACCCCTTGTTTCCCTTCCATACTGGTACAACAACTGGTATATAAAATTATATACTGGGTAAGGTACAGAGGGTGAACCTTGCAAGCAAGCAGCCAAGTTTTGTAAGGCTTTGAAATATTGTAAGCATTGCTAAGTAGAAGTACTGGCAGTGGCGATTCTTGACTTGACTGTGACTGTTGAATTTTTGCCTTCCTTTAACGTTATACGCTGCTCTGGTGCTTTTTTTACCCCCCACAAACCCCTTCATCGTCGTCGCTTCGTTGATTCACTGTTGACTCACTCAATCATGTCTGTACTTACGTACGTACTGGCTGAATAGAATAGAATCGAATCAGAAACAAAAAAATATACATATACGTGTGCATAATTTTTTTTTCGAGAGCCACCACCACCAGAGTCAGAGCAAAACTCATTTTCTTACATGATTTGCTCACCAGTTCATTTGTGCGAGTTTACCTGGTGGGTCACAATCGTAAATTGTCCGGAAAGATACAAGACAGTACAAGACTTTACATACATATGGTTCAGACATATTCGCAAAAATACTACTGACTGTGGAGATCCCGGAAGAAGTTCTTCTTCAAAATTCTTCGAAAACTTCCTGAAAACCGATACCACTTGAGTTTCGACAAGTGAATTTAGAATATTCCTATTATTGTAGCAGGTGCGAAATATCGAAATCACGTTTTGTACTTCATTTGTGTAAAAACCGGAAGAATTTCGTTAGCGTAGGAAGATTGACCGGCACATTCCTCGAAAACTTCCTGATTCTCCTTGTTGGGACAAGTGGAAATAGAAAAATAGAAGTATCGAAACTAGAGTCGGCAGAGAGCGTCTATATCGCCACTCAAATTGAAACGGAAACATTTTAGGTCCGACACAGACGGCACGGCAAGGAATTCCGAATTTTTAGTCACATTCACATCTACATATATTATGCAATTGAATTTACTGAACTCTTTAGTCGAAATAGTCAAAAATAACGCTTATGTTAATTTTGTGAATTATCGTGAATTGAGAGATTACGCGAGCACATATAGTACCAGGAGCTGCTAATTGGAAACAAAATTTTGTTTTCGCAATTATAATTCGATTTTGTACGAGAAGAATTAGAATCAGAAATTGTACCTGAGACATTAACAAGTCGAATATTTTATAAATCACCATGAATCGGTGAAAAAAAAGTTACTATAGATTTGTACTTAGGACTAGGGCAAAACAAATCAGTCTGATCTAAGCAGAGCGTGTTTTTATTATTAAAGAACAATTGGGTACTATTATAAATAAATATATTCCATTATTGTAATTGCAAAAGGGTTTTGTTTGACAGGCAGACTTCAATTTTGAATAATCGGTCAGGGTTCGATTATTTGAGTATTGGTTTGGTGATACGTATCCACCTGTCGTCTAAATTTCCATATTTTAAACCTTTTTCACTTTTGGGTTCTTCGATAAGTGGGATTGAGTTACATACAGTTATGAGATCTTTGTCGAGTGATGATAAATATAGTACTACTTTTATAGAATGGTGAAAGGTTTTTGTTTGACTTATGCTCAAATAATATACATGGCCGTTTTTGAAAAATTCGATAATGTTTTATTCAGAAATTTTGAAATTTCGTGTTTTCATATTAGGGTTTTAAGCTCGGAATGTGAGACTTATCGGTAGAGAATAGCATTTTCATAAAGAAAATTACAAAAATAATGAAGTTTAAAATATATTTTCGGCTTAATTTAGAAAACTAGATGTTTTTGCAAATTTAATTAAGGCATTCGTCAATCCCAATTACATTTCTCGTTCACACTGTACACTTACTACTTACTATTTTTGGATTTCCCATAAACTTTGAAAGAAGCGACAAACGACGGTAGTAATTTTTAAAGTCAGATCTTAATTTTCTGCTGTCTCCTTTAACCCGTTTAATTTATGTAAGTGCCGTGCCGACATTCTTGTAAAGTATTTCTGGATTTCTCACATCATTTTCCCACCCAAGATCAGCAATAATTGTCTACATAGCAATATTTTTTAAAGCCGCTGTACTTTAAAATGTAATTTATTTGAATGTGAACATTTCTTGTTAAGTATTAAGTATTTTGTATATGTATAACATTTCACATCTGTTCCGCCGATAGTTACTACATTTACATTGTACTAAGGAAAATAATACGACGACGCATGGATTTTAGAAATGATCGCATCGAACCGAAAAAGACGAGTTCGTGGACGTCGAAGTCGGTCGGTCGGTCCGTTGGTAGGTTTTTTACGGTTTGTCTTAAAATTCGGAGCGAAGGAAGAGGTTTTACACCCGGGTATCAGAGACCATAGCCTCCTTAAGCGCCGTCAAAGTCGTTAGAGCACCATTTTTCTTCCTCTCTTCCAATTCCTCCAATCCTATCCACATTTTTTCCTACTACTTCTTCTTCTTCCCCCCACATACATTCTTGAATCCTAGCCAATTAGTTTTTGCATAAACCTATGGATGAATCACAATTCAGTTGAGATTACATTACATTACATTACAAAACCCAGAAAAAAACGGTTTATTTCCCCTCTCTAGATCTGAGAATCCACTCACGATTTTTTGGGGGAAATTCTCAATCCAAAATTCAATCAGTGACTCATTGTGCTACTCGTACATACAGAATCCTAAATAATCCAAACTTCTAAACCGGTGTGAAATTTTCGAAGTGACTTTAACAACAATTTTGCCTGAAAAACATTGTGCAACACTTTAAAAGTGAAAAATTGACAAGAAAGTTACTAACCAGAAAATGTCAAGTGTAAAAAACTGGGCTGAATGGAATTTTGAGACGTACGAGTGAATTTGACAATATGAATAAATTGGCAGGTATTATGAAGGATGACTACCTACCGGCAAAAATAATGACGATGAAATTTGAAATTACTCCCGTGGGCCAATTCGAATTAATACTTACCCCTCGGCATCGGATCTCATTCATCATTAGGGCATTTTTTCTGAAGAAAACCCGTCACCTTGAAGATTTCGATGAAAATTATTGTGTGAGGAAATGTAGTTCAATTTGTCTTTCTGTTGTACTTGTTCCGTTCATATGAAGAAAAATGTTCCGGCCAGGTAAGAAAGATAAGGATAGCCTCCGGTGGTGCAGTAAATTTTGTAGTAAGTTCAGTTCAAATTCGATATTTCAATTGGTTCTATCATTAAGGAGAAAATAGAGGTAGAAAAAAAGACGACGACGGCAGTGTGGCTATAATTTTCCGTCTCATCAGTCGTATCATTAGTGAGAAGGTAGAAAAACAGAAACAGAAACAGAATACTTTTTCTGGAGAAACATTCATTCAATTTATGTTTCCGTAACCCTTTTTTTTACTCCTCATTTGAAATAGAAATTGTTACGGTTATTTAGAGAAGTCGTCAGACTTTGGAGTTTTTCTTCATCTCAATTTGTTCGGGAAAATGAAACCCCTTTTAACCTCACATCTAATATAAATGTAACGTCAATCCGAATAATCCAATCCGACCATGAATCGTCAAATTGGGGGAACAATCATTTTCATTTTCTTAGAATTCTTCGTCAGCATCTGTCCGGTTGAAAATGTTCCAGTCTATTTTCACAGAATTTTACGTTATGGACATTTTTACCGACCAAATTTTTCACTATTCGTAAAGTTATGCAGAAAACCGGTTAATTGAGTGACAGTGACAAATAATGAAATTGTGTAAAATTTGACAATTCACTTCACTTCACTATCCTTACATGACTGTTATTTTTTCTGTGTCCTTTTATTCTTTCTACCCACGCCGTTGCATTAAAATGTGCATCCCAGATCAGAATTGTTACTGGACTGGATTAAATTACACATAGAGGCGTGCGTGTGGTTTGCCTTTCAAATAGAACTATATACACTATCCTATCCTTAGTGGTTAATAATGGTTTCGACGCGACAAATAAGGACAACAATACACCAGTCCGTGTCATTCTCCCCCACGAACCAAAAAATATATAGATGCGGTATACTTACCTATATTACTTTACGTACTTTTTCAGTCACGTTGAAAAAATCTTTGTGTAAAGAAACCCTAAACTTTGTTTTCTGCTCTACTCTGTGGTTTGTCGCTTTCTTCCAAGTTGTAGTACAGTTTTTAGGGTTGTTCAGAAATTATGTCATGCCAAAAAACGGTGTAGTCTCAGAAATTGTGGCATCCTTATTGGCGCTGTCGCTTTTTCTCGCCAAAATCTAACCTCAGCATGAAAATCGACATTTTACCAGCATTTTCGAAAAAGGATATTCGATATTCCGCGAAATGGCTAAAAATTTCAGACACTTTTTAATACAATTTATGAACGATCCCTGAACCACCTACGCTTACGTCTTTGTGTCCACTTTTCTTTTAGCGCTTTTGTCCACAGCAACAACAGACAACCCTTAAATTACCTCATAAATCCATTTTCTTTGGTCATAAAGTGTACGAGTAAAGTGACACACGTTGGACTGTACTTATCGTTTTTTGGTCCAAAATGTTTCGACCGTGGACGTCGTTCGTCTTTCGTCTCCACCCGACCAGCTCGCTCCTTCTTAGGTTTACTCTTTACTGGTCATCTTCTTTTTACGTTTTATAATGGGACTGGTAGAACGAGTTCTTTCCCTGTTAATTTTAATTTAAATGACACTTAAACCCCAAAGAAGAAGAAGAACCAACCATTCATGCAATTTATTCATTAAGTAAACTTTAGGTAAAGAAAAACTTGTTTTAACCCCCCTTTGGAGAAGTCAGTCGTTCATTAACGGGCAATGGCAATGGCAAGGCGGGGATGAGTTTTTAAGAAAGGAAGAAGATCTGATTGAGTGTCTGCTGTCCAAAAAGTACAAAGTACATACATATCGGGCCATTTCACTCACAAGTGCAAGTCTCCGCAAAAATTTCTTCTTCTTTCTTACCCAGTACTTAAGTCCTGCCCATGTTTGCATAAGATTCACATTAATTACAGTCTTTCTGTAAATTACTTTGCATTGTATAATGGAAAAACGTATGTACGTACGTACATAATAATTTCTTCCCTGCCTTCGTAAGAGTAAAGATTTATTGGTTAGAAAAAAAAATCATCTCTCATAATATTCCATTCAGGTTCGGTGCGTCGCGTCGTAATTATGGCCGCCATTTTTTTCATCCTTGTGCCATTCATTCATTTCAAAGTCATTGTATACGTTAGTTCAAATTAGTAATGAATACATTGCTGGTGGAACTCAATCATCGTAATTTATTTTTTTAGGACGTACATACGTATATGTGGGTGTGTAATGTTGTACACCAGTATATACACCCAAAAAAATTTATAATTTTCTCGTTTTCTTGATTACCGATTGCGCCGACCGACTTGGATTCGGTTCGTTAGGCAGGCAAGGCAAGGTAGGCACGGAAGGGCCTGTGTGCATCAAATATCTCTAATGAGTACGCATGCACTTAATTATCAATTTCCGGGCACCCATGGTGGTTCAATTTATGTACAGTGATGCCCCTGAACCCGTACATAATAATTTGGAGTAATTTTTAATTTAGATATGAGAAAGAGTACCAACTTGACCTGAGGCTCTTATGGCCTGGCCAGGCCAGGCCTGACCGCCCGGTGAATTAAGACTATTTGCTAAGGCTAAGGCTATGGCTAAGGGCAGCCAAGGCAAAGGCTTCTTAATCATGCTCGCTCATGATTTTTATAACCCTAAAGGCTAGAAATAAATTAATGTATGTTGTTATATAAGTAAATGTAATGTAAATCCTTAAGTAACCGTCGTCCGTCGTATCCGTATGTATGTAATGCCTGGATGCATGTCATGTGTAAATGATGCACATATTCTATTTAATTTTGACTCTCTTATTTTTCTACGGTTCAAGGCGTGAGGTGAAAAAAAATATATAATACATTGAAAGGGTTGAATAAAAAAAATATAAAAGGATGATGGGATGGGATAGGATGGGATGGCATGTCTGGAAAAAAAGGTCTCTCTTGAAGACATTTCATTGCATGGCGTGGTAAAAAATATTTGAACGTGTACCACCTGTTCTTATCCAATTCCTTACCTTACCTTGGAAGGTATACCTTCCAAAAAGTGGATCTTAGAAAAGAATCTTCTTTCAAAACCCTTTCCTTCCTTTTTTTTCGTGGGTGGTTGTACGTACGTCCTACACACTACACAGTACAGTATTCCATTCCAGTGCCAGTATGTCAGGCGGGATAGGATAATACAAATTTTTTCACCCAGAGAAAACTCTCTGGACTGGATTATCATCAAATTTCTTCCCTCACAAAAGGGTTAAAAGAAAATAGGAAATCAAGGAAGCTAAGGAAAAGGAAGGATCTTTTAGGACCCTCATATGATGACCCCTCGTCAATGTTGTCTTTTTGGACGTAACCCTTCCGTGTTGTATTCGTTCGTCAGATGGACGATGATAATATCGAATCCAGAATAGGGTGTATCGTTTGGACTCTTCGGGCTAGTTTCGAAAATCTCATTGTTGTACTTGCACGGTACGTATCGTACTCGTACGGGCACTTACTTTTTTCAGCGTTTTACAACTGGAAATGAGTAGTCAGTCAGTCGATCTTGCTATTGCTGCCCTGCATGCATTGTTATTTTATATCAGGTCGTCGGATGGTCATGGCATGGCTTGATAATATTGCACAGGCAGGCATGCAGGCAAGCAGACTTTCCCAGAAAGGGTTTACCATTTTCGTGCCATGGAAGATAGATTGAGGTGGTGATAGCACAGGTAATTTGTTGGTATGGGTGGAGAAATGTGAGAATACGTATACGTATGTACGTACGTACGTGAGCGGGCGTAGACTCACATTCTTCTATTGTTCAACAATTTTAACAATCGAAAAACTGTTGAATAGAATAACAGAGATTGCCTTACTACTACTCCATGGTTGTTGGTCGTCTTTTTTTTAAATCCGATTTTTGTCTCTGATATCTCGTTTCGTAGAAAAATCTGCCTGCGCTGTGCGCTCGCTCGGCAGGATGATGATCAGAAATCTGGTCTCGAAGGACCAAAACAGCAATACACAGCGATAGTAACAGCAACGGACCCCATGCCCTCGCCGACTTCGGCTTGCCTTGGTTTGGCCATGCTGCAATGCATAGACATAAAAAAGTGAAGCAAATCTACATAAAGTCACCTGGCCGCCTTATGGTTATATACGGTTGCCTCGTTTAATTCGCCATGATACGCATTTTCTTGATTTTTTTTTATATTACCATGAAAGTATCCAGCCATACCGGGATTAGAAAGTAGACTGGGCAGCAAATGACCCAACGACCTCGTTGAATAAGCACGATGCCGGCTTATGGAAACCTTTCTGATTTAACATTGACTCACATATCTCATCAGAAAAGATTAAAATTTGATGAAATCCGGCTTCATTGATACGTACTGAGTCAATGAGGACAGTTGAAAGTTGTGCTGAAAAATAATCCGGTACATATTTGTTTAGATCGG
>JAQGCB010000003.1:0-71674 GCA_034698835.1 Protaphorura tricampata
CTCGTGGTTTGGTTTGGTTTTGGACTGGACGACTGGACGGACAGTACTACTTTGAAAACCAAGAAGAGGGAATGAGGGAAATGGATTCTTCTCTCAGAGAGAGAAAGTGATATCGATCTTATAACAACATGAGTTTGGAAGGAGCAAACCAAAAAGAAGAAGAAAAAAAGGGTCATGATTCGATCCACGAACGCACCACTAAATGCTAGAGATCCATGGCACGCACTCTTGTGGGAAAATGCCTACGTGAGATTATCCTTTGTTTCTCAGAGCAGAATGCCTTAGACATTGGTCACGTGCTCGTGATACGGGCGGATGTATCTATTTTAATTAAATCTAGCTCACGCTTCAGTCCAATGCATTGTGTATTGAAGCAAGTTCGCCATTTCTGCCCTATTCCTTACCCAGGCCAATCAGAAAATTCTGTGACGAGTGACTTCGCCGTACACGTTAGTGAAGTTGCTTTAGTTGCACTTGCTTTAGTCTGACCTCGAAAGTTCGTAAAAACTCAAGGACGACTAAATTCGAAACAGAAACCGTGTGGTATTGTGCGAAGGCGCACTCGTGTTTCTGGTTTACCTTCTTTCTTGAAATTCAGGATGAGATTCCGAAGTGTGCTCTATTGATGTCATGTACTATTGCCGATCCAGTTGAATTTAATTAAACCATTACACACAGCTAACCCAAATTATTCATTTTAACGGCATGATAAGAGAAACGCGCTAGCACAATATAGGACAGGGAGAATTCCAAAGGCGCTGTCCTAGTCTATTGGGATATCGTCATATCGCTGCGGATTTTTATAGCTGCACGAATTCTGTAATAGTGCATTTACAGCCCCACCCAATGCAATGCAATGAAATTATCAAACTTAATTCGATAATTTTGTTTGGCAGCACTCCATTATTAAAACATTTTTCTTAATAACTATAACTCACCCCGTCTTTCTTGTCTCGATTGAAGGCACCATGTAAATACTCTAGTGAGACGTCGTCATTCTCATTCAACCACTGCATCACGAACGGTTCGAACCATCTGTAAAGTAATACCTTGGGATTAAAGTGGTGTTAGCTCGGTTAATGAGTCCTTCGCACAGAAAACACCAAAATAGAAGAGAAGAAATAAAGTTTAGGTTGTAAAACCAACTTAAACTTTTTCTCTCCCGAGTTCCTTTGGCTTTAAACCTTTTAATGAGATGAGTTTTAAAAAGTTCGTTTAGGAGGTTCAAAATGCAAGAACGCAACGCATGTCTCGCTGGGTGTTTTCAGAAATTAGAAAGTGCTAACTTTTTCCTTTCCACCGATTTTCATACAACTTTGGAATCTTACACTTTCCTTGTGACTGGCCAATTAAAATAATTAGCGTGTTTAAAATCACGCCTCAGAATACACATTCAGGAATTTCATGTTCAGGGTAACGTGTTATGGAGAGTGTATTCTGCTGAAATTAATTGGGTCAAAAGAATGAGCTTATTCAATGAGCTAAAAATTTTGCCGTGTTTTACATTTGTTGCAATGAAATGCAAAAAAAGTTTCCGAAAATTACACATAGCCTGGATCATTGGCTGGGGTAAAACAAAAATATGCCATTGAGCTAGATCGTAGCATATTTCTAGGAAATCACAGCATGTCAATTGTTATATGTATTGATTCATGACGTAATAATTTTGACTTACGCAGGGTACTCAGGCACTGATCCCTTATAGGGTGGTACTTCTTTGACGTGATTACTGTACAGGCCTTTGACCCGGAAGTGAAGATTCATGTAGGCCGAGGATTTGCAAAGTCTATGTTGTTCATGTTCCTCCAGAGCATACTTCATATCTACGGCGAACAAACTCCACATCGTGGCCGCTGAGAGCTGGAATCATAGGCAAATTCATTAATATGATAATTTATTAGTTATTCAATTAATTTTCCCCCATTAATGACAGAATTTTCGTTAATCCCAATTGTACGGTTTCCTGATATACAGGATAATCAATTGACCACAAATTCAACCTAAATTCAATTGAAAGCCAATGGTCACTGTAAAAAAATAATAAGCAGCAGGCGCGTAGACTACAAAAACAAAGGAAGTTTAATGAACAGCATGGTGGCCATGCAACGAATGCAATTTTAGTGTCCTGTAAGACCATAAATGACAGCACCACCCAAATGATGACATTTTATTACGAGGTCACGCAACTCTGACATTCCTCAAACAAGCCTTATACCATTTTGCCCACAAACACGCAAAAATTATCTCTCCCAGCTTGTGAGTCTCCGGACATATATCATTCAGAGTGACCATTAAGAGTTCGAAGACAAGGCGAGCCCACAAATAACAAACAAACAAAAAATCCACTGCGTTGGGTTGCAAAAAAATTTAAAATGGGAATGTATGAATGTTTTTTTTTCAAGGAACAAAGCAAAACTAATTAACTCAAGTGATAACTAGGAAAGTTTTTACGTTAAATATTTCTGAGTGCACTGTACTTGAAATACAAATATCTCCAGGGCGTATTTCTGAAGTAAATCACTTCTTCATAAAAGTATTACAAGGTAGCGCTTCAGCATTACAAGCTTGCTAGTTAATTCGGTGAAGCTGTGGAGAAATTTGTGGGCTCTCAAAAGAAACCATTATACAGATTGAAGAATACAAACACAAGTTCTGGAAAATCATTCAGGAAGCAAAAAAAACGACTGGACATTACATACAAACACACTTTGTACAAATGAACAATAGGCAACTCAATTTTAAACAAAGTCATAATTCAAACTAGTCAGACATCGTAGGATTTGAACGTGCACGAAAATGTTATTAGCAAAAGGTCCATTCAATTCACTCACAAATTGAAATTTAATGTACAAAGTGCTCAAGAGCACGCAGGCATGCGTGCGTGAGTGTGTGCAGTTTAATGCATCCCAGTTGCACTTTGCACACACAACACAGCAAGATCGTTTGTGTTAAATGGAGATCCATGCGGAGAAGATCAAATAAAATAACTTTGAGTGAATAACACAATGTAATGTATCTATAAGTGATTGTTTGGCAACAATTCAATGCATAGATTGGTTGGTAATTGATTGTCTTACATTCCATACATTATCTATCACCGAATATGACGCCGATTGAATGGCAGTATAGTACTGTAAATTATTAAATTTATTTTAACCCACCTGTCCAATATTCAATTCTTGTGGAAATTGATTCAAAACAGGAGCATAACTATTTTTGTCTTCATCAATTACAGAGACAATGAGATCAATCAGTTTATGCCAAAAGTCTACACTGTCCAGTCTTGGTCCATTGTCATCTGGGTCTCGTTTTCCTTCGCTTGGGTCAACCTAGAGACAAAAATTAACAACTCAATCATTAAAAATCCTCACAAAATCGTCCATGAAATAATTACAACGTAAAGTACAATCAAAACACTTCAGAATGTTTCCAGCTGGCATATAATTATCTTTTGGGAACCCTAAAATTCGGCTAGTAAAATACTGTATTAAAAACTACCCTGTTCATCTTTGTATTCGCATTGTTCTGGAATCACTCGCGCTCAAGAAAATATCCAGTAAGAAAAGACACGAATGGAAAGAATGTTTTTTTTATTCGACTCACAAAGAAAAATTCCTCCCTTGACTTTGAATACAGACTTTGAGTAGAATTACGAGTTTATGAGTGGTTTTACCCCTGCGGACAACCATAAGTCACGAGCTCATTGTTTTTATGCTCAAGTAGTAAACTTGTTTTCTGTATTAAGTAGTCTAGAGGTTCCACACGGGCATTATTCCTTCGTTCCAAGTTCACTTTCCCATTCTACAACAACATTAAAGGTTTGGTATGACGGGTATTATTGTTCACTACCCTTTATATATGCGCATAAATTGAGCCCGTGGTAATCAATTGGTCGTTGGTTGTCTTGAATTTTTTATTTCCAGTCAAAGCACAAGACAGACTATTGTTGAAGAACTTAATCGAAGCATATTTAATGGTTGCTGGATTGAATTCTCGAGGATTCGAGTACAAAATAATACATAAAATTGACACCTCAAGTTTGTAATTTAAATTCTACCGTGTCTCCAGACTAAAATCAAAGTGCTAGTAATTTTTGTAAGCATCGTTTAAAAATTTGATGTAATGCTATTCGCAGATTTAATGATTTCGGAAGACTTTATTACCCTGGAATTGCTTTTTAAGAGCACACCATTGTATGTAAATGCATTGATAATACTACAGGACAGCTGAGTGCTTAAAATTAAATGCGTTTGAATAGAATGGCATAAGAGCCAAGTTCAATATGAGAGATGGACAGACACCTTGGATGTCGGACTCACACAATGAAGTGTCTATCTGTCATAACTGTTAAAAGATTTTTTTATAGAATATTTCAGGAACCTGGAATTCTCTGGAGTAGAGTTCGTTGCAGTTCTCGAATAAAAATTGGTAAGTGGAGCGTAGACAAGCCTTCACACAATCCTTGACAACTGTACTCGCCCGGGGTGGACTCGACAGTTCTTGAACCTGGAAAGAAAAGAAAAACGGTTTGAACATTGCACACTCACATCGCCCATGTAACATTTTCAGAAGAGAACGAGATAAAAAAGAAAAAAAAGACATCAGAACATTATGTAGAAATGTCATCATCAGTCATCATCACCCAAAACTAAGACTTGTCAGAAATAAAGGAACGAATGGAGAAAGAAAGACCGAAGAATCCAGTGAACTTTTCAACACATGGTTTGGTTCACTCGGGCATGTCTATGGAATATACGAGTAAGCAAAATCACCTCGTGACCTTAATTTTTGGTCAGTAAAGCTCGTAGTTTCGTTTATATGGTTTAATCAATCGGATATGTATTGGTGCGTTAATTTGGGTAAGAGAAGGTCAATCCAAACATGTGATTTAACATATCGTTATATGGAGGTTTCAATTCTGTATTTCTCTTGTGAGCATGGAAGATCTGTGCTATTAGTGCTACAAAAGGCAGATTCTTGCATATTATTTCTGCTGAATACTGAATCTCAACTAAGAATTTCTCACGCCGCCAGCTGGGCCTTTTCTGACGTGGAACTTTAATTTACATTCAACACTTTGCACCTGCCAGTCCTTAGACTTGTAATACAAAATGTTCTTCTCATATAAACTTATGGAAGGGAACGCGAATGCGAACACGAAGAAATTCTAATCTCGAGCTCCCCATAACTCATTCCTAATATTTCAACACTTAATGAAGATGAAGATGAAACTGTCATGTCAGTCGGAACAGAACAGAAACCATGGAGTCAGTCTAACCCAGACTGGATGAAAAAAAAAACTAAACTAACCAATCATAATCAGCCATTTTAGGGGTTAGTTTATATTACACCTTTGCAATCAAATATTGGAGGCTGTAAGCCATATCATATAAGAGGTCAAAGGTCAAACTTTAAGTTTAATAAATTTCTCAGTATTATAATAAGAAATAATGTTTGGATTTCTGACGGACAAATAATATTTGATAAAATAAAATTTAACCCCCGTAAAATAAATTTCTCATCATTGTGTTTTACATTGTCTAATTCGCCCAAATTTGACAGACTCTAATAATTCACTTTTCCTAATCCGAGTGACTTTTTCTATATTTCTAGTTTTGCGGATCTCCAATATTTTCTGTTAATATCTTAAGTGATGGGATGGAGTCAAGGAATGAGTCCCAGCCCTCATCTGTGCGTTCTTTTCCAAGTGGTTGAGTGGGTACTCTAGTACTTAGTGGGTATTAGTAGAACTCGACAAGCAAACAAACGATGGACGGACTAGAAAGTAAAAATGGGTCTGTCTAAAGAAGAAAATCTTAAGAGGATTCTCAGGTAGTAATCTGGTGAAGAGGATACTGGGCGTAGAAATGGCAAACAGTGTCTAATAAAAAATAAAAGAAGAAGAAAAAAAAAGATCAGATATGTCAGTAGACTACTTACTACTTCTACTTACTACCTATCTTCTACTACCCGGGAAAAAATGACTTTGTTCCATGACTATCTCTTCGGATATTGCTGACAAGGGATCGTAATCGGACAGAAACAACGGCATCGTCAATCTAATCTCTACAAGTATTGGTCCGCACAGGATGGCAACTATTCCTGGTGCTTGATCTGATCTAGAGAGGTCTCTCACCCAAATCTTTCCTACTACTAGGGATACCTTCCGAAAACCAAAATGTGGAGCGGCAGCTTTCGGTGCATGCCAACTAATGTGAGCAACCGAATACCATCCCTTGTAATTCAACGCGAAACGTCTACAGGTAAAACCTATAGACTCGAGGATGGGAATTCGTCGCTTTACTCTCTCAATCTTTGGAAAAGGCGGTAAAACCCAAGCAAATATTGACTTCTTGGAGATCGATCTGATCCACTGTGGGTTGTGCAAACCTGAATTTGGAGATTGTCTTTCTAGATCACCAAGACTGGTGATCTTACTGTTACTGGTTCCAATTACTCTATATATGACTTTATGGTTTTATCCATTATTTTCTCTTCTTTGTGATAATTTTCTCTATCAGATTCGTGGAATCGGTAGAAAAATGTCGAGAAGGGGCGGTATATGCTCTAGTTCTAGTCAAAGTCCAAAGGAATGCATGCGAATCAGTCAGAATCGGAATGAGTCTAAAATCTCAATGAGGTAGAGCTAGTGCTTGAGATTCCAAATGGGGATGGTGAATCTGGTAAAGCCAAAATTGGTGGCTAAATTAGGAAAGACTACTTCAGACACTGGGTTTGACAAGGGATGTTCTTCAGTTGTTACACACATGTGTCATTATCCCAGGTCAATATCCCATACGCTGTCACAAATTAGCCTCTCTTGTCTTTTAATCAAGTTAAGTATTTGACTAATGATGACGATTTTAATTTGATTTGAATTTTACACCTGACTTGTGTTCCTTCTCTTTCAATTTACTCCTAGACCCTGTGTAAGTCTATCTTTGCATTCCAAATTACCCGGTGTATTCGGTATCGAACTGACGATGAGTATAGTGAATCGTAACACGTGCAAGATGTAGACGTCGTAAAGTAGTAGTACAAGAATGTAGCATGTCTACAGTGAAATTGGAGTAGGTGGTAAAGTAGTACGTAGTAGAAGAGGAAGAGAAATGTAATTTATTGGACTGAGTGTGTGAGAGAGAGCTTGCTTACCTTCATTCGGAAGAACGTGATGCTAGTGAGCAAATCAACGGTGGACTTGAGATCCATCAATTTCTCTTGACTTGAGGCCGGAAAATTGTTACGATACATGGACAAGTCAATTCGTAGGGAATTGTGGAGTTGGTCCAAAAGTTTTACAAATTTCTCTTTCTGTTAAATAGAGAATGCAAAGGTCATTACGGCCATGACTACTACTAGTCGGGTTCAAGCTTAATGCCATTAGATTGTAGAAGTCTATAATGCACGCACGCACACACGCACGTGCGTCTAAATCCTTCCAGGATTGTAGTTTCCATAGGGTGCGTATTTAAAATCCTATTCTTTCGCGACTTTAAGCATAAGAAAAATTTCAGCACAAGGAACGTGCGCAGACTCGTACGATTTTTTCACTATCTTCGACATTAATTATAATTAAATATATTTATGTTTCTGATATGCTAACAACTTACCCCAAAATTGGAAGCGGCAAATCGGTCAGAGGCGGAGACCGCAGATGAGGCCGTTGTGTGAGCATAGTACGCATTGATATTGGCCAATAAAGTACTCATGACTGCAGGCACACTGGCGCACAAATACTTGGTCGATAAACAATGGAAGTGCCTGTAAACATGGAGGAATGGAATTTCAAAACAAACATTAAAAAAATATTATTTCCTGGATTTCGATTGAGTCATTTTGTGACAACATCCTTTCCTTTCGGTGTTTTCTAAAGTAGTACAAAGTAAAGTAGGAAGGAAGTTAGGAGTGAAATAAAGTAAAGTAAAAGTAAAATGCTGAAACAGCAAGCACACCAACATCGACATTTCACTCTGCCAGTATCCACAGAAAATTTTGGTAGTCACTCCACGACTCGATTCGTAGGAGTAATTTCCTCAGAGGAGGTCAAGTGGAGATGAGGAAATTCCTCATTTCCTTCCAAAAACCCCGGTTGCATTGTGACTGTAGAAAACGGAGACTAGAGAACTGAAAATGGGAGTGAAAAGTAAAAAGAGGAAAGAGAAAAAAAAATAGGAACGAAAGATCGAACCAACTGAATTCGGCGTCTTCGTCCTCTTTCGTCTTAACATTAATTCCCGGGGGAATCGAAAGATTTCATTCGTAGTTTCCTCAGAGTCAAACTCAAAACCCTTTTTCCTTTCCTTCTATTTGAACTCAATGTCTATCAGGACTCTCTGATGTATACAGTCAGTCGGACAAGGGATACTTTCTTGATGGGAAATTTAGAATTTGTCATTTCTAATTACTACAGAAATTTCACCCATTCACACTTAATTTAATTTGCGATTGGTGGTTCTCTGCCGGAACCTTAGCTTCAGGAAGAAAGCTTTCCATTCTGGCAGCACAATTTGGGAATCAAGCTGTGAATATTACATACAACCTCAACTTTACGCCCAAATACAGTTCCTTGTAAAGATAATAGCCGAGCCCATGCTCCCCACCCGGGTTTTCTGCGGTTTTGTGTCATCTATCCTACTTTGACGTCTACGAACCCGCCCCAACCTCTGGGCGGAGTGACTGACTGACTGACTACTTTGTATTCTGTCCAGGCCTTCAATTCCTCTCCGATCAAACGAGGGAATGACTGAATAAATGAATGGAGCCTTTTAAAAATTCCTCGAATCAGAGCCAGCTCTCACGGCTGTGTGCGGTACGCCGGTCAGCTTCACGATTTCATTCAATGTAGCCTTAAGATCGGTCAATTGAGAATTGCGTGATTTGATTAAAATCTTTCGGAATGTTTATGCTTAAACCATGAATACAATTTTATAGTACATAATTCGCCAATGGGATTTAGTACATATTGATTGTGTCCAATTATATCCCATCTATGCACAAAGTTTTCATCAGCCATCTAGTGGGAAGCATATTTGTGTCTGTATAAAAAAGTTACACCGTATAAGCTGGCAAGGTCCATTGCTTCTCCATTCTGGAGCGGAAACACGTGTGAAAGAAATCGTTTGAAAAATACTCAGTCACAGCCTAAAAAAATACTCCAGTCCAGAGATATTCCGAAGTGGTACATCAGATACATACATATAGCCCTCTCTACGCACAATGCATTGTCCGATCGGCTGGGAACAACGTAAGTTTGAAAAATCGTGACGATTACACTGACCGACCCAAGACAGCCGCACCAGTTGAATACAATCAATCTGATTTTGCGGGGCGTTGGAGTGGAGGACATTGGAATGCCGTGCGTACTGTAGACTGTGGACTGTGGATGCCGTGACGGTGCCCTAGTCGTTTCAGTCCATTAAAGTATAAAAAAAAGTAGTCGGAAGGAAATGTAAGGGTTGCTATGGAAACTAGAAAAGAAGGAATGAAGTTGAGTGTAAGGAAAAGTTGATTACGTCATGGCTTGATAAATGGACTCAATTCCGTATCTCATGGCAAACTCATCGACGATGTCTTGGCCAGTCTCCTCATAGTAAATCTTCCAAGCATCATCCCCTTTACTGTAGGCCGGTAACTTCATCATTCCATTCATATGTTCACATAGGTAGTGGAAAAGATTCTCATGAAGGCACGTGTACTGGACGTGGTAAGGGGCCACCTGAGGGTTCATACCAATCAAAGGGAGAAACAAATATTAGTACCGAGTCTCTAGTGGCTTAAAACCACAATACCTACTATTATTTATCCCTAAATGTTAGAATGGAGGGATGGGGTGCTATCTATAGGCAAAAGTCTAAACCAAGGGATGGGGTGCTATCTATAGGCAAAAGTCTAAACCAAGGGCTGGTGAAAGCGACTTTCTCCAAACTTTCACTCAAAAATACTTATCGTGAAATATTTGCATTTTCGTATATATTTCAAGAAATAATTTGCTTACCTTCTCCTCGCCCTTAATCTCAACGCTAATGTGAAGGCGAATAGCTCCAGAGACTGCAGACTTATCTGTTCTTTTCTCCAAATTGTACCAGACGTCCATTTCACCGGACAGTGTTCTCACCTAGTCAGAAATGAACACACAATTCAATTCAATCCATTGTAAACCAAAGTCATAATTTTCAAACTAATACATACATTCAGAATTCTAGAACTAAAGTTAAGTCATCCACTTTAATCTCGTAAATCACTCCAGTAGAGTCAGACTAAAATCATCATTCATTCATTCATTCAGGTTATTATTGTTCCACCCATTGCATCGTCTGCATTTGCATGCGATTTCATCCCATTGTCATCTCACGCCCACATCCTTTTGTTTTCAAACAAGAAAATGAATCTCTGCTTCTAATCGATTTTGAAATTCGACGGAGAACAATTCATTAAAATAATTCTACCCGCACCCCAGCGTCTCTATTGATTCTGTCGGAACAAAACATTAGATCTTATGATCTGAAGAAGATCAGAGTCACAAACAAACATGAGCGTGTCTCTCTCTAAATTAATTCCATGAACAACAGCAAGGACTTTTCCAGTGTACAGCAAAGTTTGCAAGGGATCCTTCTCAGGTGTAACCAAAAATTAATATAAGATGTTGTTTATGCAAGACTCGGGATAGACTCGAGTGATAAGGCACCACAAATACATTATCGTTAATGTTATGTGAATTCATACTGTAACTAACGGTATTGGCCAACTTTTTTAATTTTATTTTATGGTATACTTGGTTAAACACACAAAGCGTTTTCCTCGACGAGGACTTTCACTTTTCAGAACATCAGAAAGTGAAAGGGCCTGCCAGTGAGGAAAACTCCATTGTGTTAAATTTCACAAGGACGTGGACGCTTTTAATCAGAAGACTGGTTGTGACTTCCGGCTTACGTTTAAGTTTATTCATTCATTCATTCCGCTTCAACCCAATTTTAAGCCCTAATCGGTAAAACCAACCGACCCATTTCTCTGTCCCGGAATACCATCCTAATTTCCGGAATTCTAGAAGACTGTGTCTATTATGTTACATATTGCTAAATTGTGCTACAATAAGTTTTCTGCTTACCTCGATAATGGATTGACCCAAAAAGTCATCCGACTCCCGTGTGAGTTTCTGTCGGAGTTTGGACTTGAGATCATTGTCCTCGTCCCAGACTCGAACTTTGATCCGATCGGAAGAATTATGGCACTCACTGTACAATTAATGAAAGATGACATTAAAATACAGTTCGGAAACTCATGTGACCAATAAATCTGACCTGTACAAGGCGGTGCACAACCACCCACTCACCCAACATTACATTCCAAGTTGGAATAAATTATTTATGGTAAGTTATTACACACCCTGTAAACTTAATACTATAATGTAATTTAATTTTTACAAAAACTTACAAATAAAATTTCTCGTTCCAAACAGGATTCAGTTCTTGCGGCATTGTCCGCGTTCGTTTCTTAACTTTCCCGACTTGAACAGTCACATAAGGATCAGACGTTCCACTCTTGTCTTTCGCGATAAGGCCTTGGGCACAGATGACTGAAAAAATTTATCAGGAGGATGGGTCATACATCAGAGATCAAAAAAAGATCTACGATTCCACGTTTTCCACGAGAGGGCTTCGAGTGTTGAAATAAAATGTTGTAAAATTGAGTTTTCAAAATTACAAAAGTGGACAGCCATTAATCATCGAAGCCATTCTCGTAGAAATATGATTAGTTTGGGATAAGCAAAGCGCTTTACACATTTACTTGCGGACTAGTAATTTTGAACGAAGCAAAGCGAAGCCATTTTGTGCATGCGCAATGTGCAGAGTGCTAAGTGAGGGAAAGCCATATTGTTTGGAAATTTAAAAAGTCCACAAGGCAGTCTATTACCCCATGTACGTTTCATTTTTTGAAATTTTGAAATTGTGTTACATAAAACAAGATCATAAGGGATCACAAGGGTTACAAGATTGTATATTAGTTGTAAAGCAAAGCAGAAGTGCGTATTTAACAAAGTTACTGTTAAAACATTCCATTCATTCGTTTACACTTGCATGCGGTGTCTATTGTACGTTGAAAGTATTCATCGTCAATTTATTATGATATTTCTAGAACTATCAAACTAAATTAATTTGTATACAAAATACTAAAGAATCACTCGTCGGGACCGTTTGTGTCAAACTCCCGATGACCTTCCCTTATGAAAAAGAAAAACAAGAAACTAATCTTTCTATTTAAAATAAATATGTAACATAATATTTTTTTCAAGCAAATCACCTTCACCTACTTTCCTCTTATTTTGATAAGAATTTTTTCTAGCATGCACAAATTCGATTGTTACTTTTTTACGGCTGGCTTGCTGCAAATCATAATGGCATTTTGTGTTTTCTTTTTTTTCTGTGATGCAATCCAATGCAACTGCACGCACTCCCGCGCTCTAGAGCAATCAACTACGAAGAACTGTGTTCAAACACTTAGAATAAAATTCTCATCTAAATGCACAAGGCAAATTGAGTGATTCATTGTGCGGAGAGAGGAGAGGGGAGAGTTTTCCAAAATTACCATAATTGGTACAGATTTCTCAATTAGTTCAATGAAACGTTAAGATTCAAATCAAGGTAATAAAATTTAATTTCGTTTTAAGGGAGCCTAATTTTACTCCCTGGTTTTCTCCTTGTTACTTAATACAGAGTTCGCCGGCCATGGAAAAACCAAAATCGGCAAATTACCATCCGAATTTAGAAAATTCAAAATATTGAGCGATTTTCCGTCAAGAATCACTCAATTGCCGAAACAAATAATTTCTAAATGCAATGCACTGATGTGGCGTCACCAAATGGACCAAAGTGTCCCAAAAAACTAAGGGACGGGAGATTTGTAGTACCTGTAATGGCAATTTTGCAGGACCAATTGGACGTGCCCTCAAGAACAATATCCTCTGCTTGATCTATGTTAATTAAATGGGTGTCGGGGCTGGCAGAAAATGTATTTCTGTGGAAGAGTTGAGGACACAAGGGCCCAAGGACATATTTAATCAAACCATCATAATTGGAGGAAAAGAGAGCTAGAGCTAGACTACGAATAATTCTATTAACAGAGTACCTAAAAAGATCAAAACTAACTAACAAAGTGTTTCTGGACCTTTTGTGCGTGACATGGGTCTTTTGTGATAGAGTGTTAAATGAATTTTAGACAAGTCAAAACCAAGAGTCACTTAGGGATAGGACTAATTAGATTAACGTCTTAATTAATAGAGATCGAGCGAAGTTTTCCTTATGTAAATTACCAAATGCGACTTTCAAGTAGATTTCTGTGTGTGTAAGCAAAATGCGGGCGCGGAATTTAACTCGGAATGGAATAACAATGAGAAAATAATGCGGAAGAGTTAAGAAAAAAGATTGACGAAACGAGGGAGTGAAAATAGAAAGTGAGGGGACAGAAAATACGCATTCGTACAGGGTGGTTTTCAAAATTCCTTCAGTCAGAATTCGCCACCCTGTACAAAGCAAGAGTCCACACATGAAACATTTAAGGACAAAGATTCATAATCATAAAGACAAATAAATATATGGAAAAGCAGCCTGACACATCAGGTTAGATTTTTTTTTGAACAAATTCGACAGTTTTTAAGGGTTAGTAACAGCAATGTTTGCGGGGTTGTGAGGTTCGACGACACATAGAAGGGGCTTTTGTCCGCATACCCCATCCAACTAACCTGTGATGGCAATTTTAGCAGACCACTTGCTAGTACCGTCTAGTACGGATTGTTTGATTGCTTTCATATGGCCTGTATGACTTTTCTCCTCTACGCCAAATACTTCCCTGTGTATGACAGAATAATAGCGTTATGAATAGTTCGAGATTATGTGTGATTAGAGCTGCTGAAAAATATAAAGTTAATTAGCATATTTTATTGGATGTTTCAAGGGGGAGAATGTTCGACCTTATCTGAAAATATATTTGGTTTAATATCGCGCAGTGTTACATGAGTGGTTTGTCCAGTGAAATCAACCCTTGTCAAAAATGGCTAGGAAATGAAAATGTTACATAGTACTGGTTGGAATCAATAACCACTAAATTTTGCAACAATGTTATCACAAATACCAGTACTATTTTACTTGCTTACTTTAATAAGCTCTAAAGTACCTCCGCAGCACTAGCCTAGATTGTATAAGGATTTATTTGGACCTGACCAATTTTTTTTCTTGTTCAGACAATAAGTAGACATTTCAAATCCAGTGGAAATTACTTTAAGCGAAATGTTGTCCTAAATTCTCCTCCAGGACGACATGTCCCCGTCTGTTCCAAATATAATTATCCCTGAGAATCTAGAAGTTGTTCGTAGGTAACATTGCTCAACTGATATACTATTTTTCTAGAAAAAAGTCTAATCCTAATCCTTAGGACGATCTACTGTACGTACGTACGTACGTAGTTATACTTATGTGATATCCCCTAGAGCAGTAAACCAAACCAATTCATTTCCCTCAAGAAATTGGAAAAGTGAGTCCCAAGCGTCTACACAAATCTGGAATAAGAACTAAAGGATTTTTTCTTTTTCCTATGGCTGGACTTATTTATGAGGATATGCAGGGTATAAAGAAATACGTCTGTTCCTAAAAGTCCTCTAGTCTAAATTAAATGTACTACTCAATTCCTTCGAGGCATTTTGCTAATAAAAAATTGGATAGAAAATTGGTTAAGACGATACTTTGCCTTCTACTGAATTTTTGCACGAGCATGTCTCCTTTTTAAGACATATCATATTAATATCAAAAATCTAATCTGGCCGTCTGGATCAGGTACCACAAAGGTAAACCTCTCTCACAAAATTAGTACATGGTATGTCATATACAATTAACTATTTTCCCCTCGTATTTGAAATCTAAGTCAGATGGGAGTATAGAAAATATTATTATCCACCCTGTAGACTAGATATTATACATGCATGCATATTATTCCTTAAAATAAATAGAAAGTGAAGTGACGTAAGAAGAAAATCACTCAAAAAATTGACAAAAATTGACTGGGTTGGTAAAAGTTGGGAAGAGAATATAAAATACACTGACGTCAATTCCAATTTTCTCTCTTCCTTGTCAAATTATTCAACTGCCATGTACATGAATTTATTCCTTTTCTACTAGAGTTGTAGTATGTATACATGTACATATATATTGTGGTTGCATGATGGCTCAAGTAAAAATCCGCTCTCTAGATTTGGGTACTTATCTCTTCCAATTTCCAACTGTTTTTATATTCATATCTGAAGATGACACGACGTTGCAGTGCTTCGCGCTCCTTCTCATTTTCGATTAGCTTCAACTTTGGTTAAGGCGGCGTCTACTTCCATGGGTACCAGTATCTCTATTTTTATCCTAAATTCTTCTAACATTCTTCGGTATGTTCGAAGAAATACGCTGAACTTGAATATAACTAAGCGGCCTGGCTGGGGAATTTCGTCTCATCGAACTAACTTTGTAACTTTCACGAAAAATTATTCCTTCTGAGATTTTTATTTTTGAATTATTTTTCCAACATATTCGTTCTTCCGAAAGTCGTGTGAATATTTTAAGCTGTATGATTTTTTGAGCGGTGGATTTCTAGCTGGCATATGTGCAAATCCCTATCTCGATTCTGTCACTACATACTTTAGTTATTCAATGGTTTCCTCGAAGGTAATTTATTTCCCTGGTCACGTCCAGATAAAACTATTTGACATTTTTTCTAAGAGAAAATTCTATGCTGTGTCATGTGCAAGTTTACGTCATCGTAGTAAATGTATAAGTGTATAAATGTAACGTCATGTCTTGTACATAGTATTTTAGTTCGAAAATATTATTGTGTAGAGTGTTACATAGAACTAAAAGTCTAAATATTATGTGTATAATAAATCATTACATCAAATCATAAGAGAAACTCATGATTGAGATTTCAAGAAATGAGAATTCACCACTCACCTGATCAACTCAAAAATCTCTGGTTTATTTCTTTCCCTTTGTTTCATGATCTCTTTCATGGCCGTGATAATGCTGTTCGCCTTATCCTCAGCCCCATGCTTACAACTCTTCTCAGCAGCTCCTATTGTGTAAACAAAAACAAAAAAAGAAAGTCAAACACCATTCCAAACATACACATATCAAAACAACTCTGCTTTCTTGGAAACGTAAGCCCAGAATCAGGAACAACCAGGGTGATTCCAAGAAAATAAGCAGGGAATGATAAGGTAACGTCTTCTCGTGGAAAATTTGTCAGCTCCATAGGTCTGAACAAAATTTCGTACTCTTGCAAAAAAACTTTCACAACTTTCTCCACTTTCACTATTTCCTCTGTAGTCTACTAAGCGCATCTTCTGTCGAAACACCCTATCCCTGTTTTTATTTCTCAGTTTGTCAGTGAACTGGAAGAACCGCGCAATAGTTGTCGCACAGTACACAGGACTCACGTCAAAGCAATGTCAACGAGAAAATCCTGAAGGATTCCACAACAAATCGGGAATAAAAGGATTCCAATCCAATTCATTCGGGGTATCTTGGCCTTAGTCCTAAACCTTAGACGTTTATTTTGTCTAGGAATACGAAGACGGGAACTTCAACGATTCCGTCTACGAATAATTTAGTACAAGGAATCTAGTTTAGAGAATCCAGTGGAGTGATACGATCGTAAAAAATTCTACAAAGAAGGCACTTCTTTATTTGTGGACACAAAGTAACTCATAAAAATAAACAAGAGGGATGAAATAAATTATACACAACTGTGTATGTGTTGTAAAAACTCAACTTGAAAATGATTACCAAAATTCAAATAACAGAAATCCAATTTAATTTTTTAAAATCGTCTTCCAGCTTGAAATCTCTGGCAGACTTATAACGTATTTTGTTAACTAGAACGATGGACCGTTCTCTGAGCAAAACTGGGGTAGACAGATTTTTATGAACCACCCTGTACCATAATGCACATTTGTAAAATGCAAGTGGTGAAAGGAAAGGATCGATTGTTGGATGGAATAACTAAGAAGGGAAAGACTTTCCACTTTAACTTTCCACTTCTCATCTTTTCTTGAGTGATACCCAAGGGTACGAAGTGCATGGGGTTGATAACACTGTAAAGTTAAGTACCTCTGCGACTCTCACCAACTGCACTGTTTGTGTTTACATGTTTATAGAATCCAAAAAATAAACTTTGGACTTAAAGGCCCGCCAACGCTCACGGTCTCCGTCGTCTTTCATATCGCACTTTCAGTAAACATTTTGGCAAAACTTTGGTGTGTTGCGGTCAACAGATGTAAACATTGATTACGAAATTTAATATTTACCGAAAGGAAAGGAAACAATTTCTCTTAGAAAATCTTATTCAGTCCTTAACAGTGCAGTGGTATCCCAAAAAAGAAGTTTAACTAGCAAAGTTACTTCAGCGTATAAGGACTTGAAAATAAATAAGTCAGATCACATTTTGTCCAAAACCATGAAGTTCCTGTATTGATTTGTTGTGTCCATCAAGTGATTGTTTTTCTCAGAAACAATTGCGTGGAATCCGAATAGATGCAATGGCAACTACTACCAGGTCTTTCACGACTTTCTCCAATGAAAATATGGAGAACGCAGATTATCACATACACAAATTATATTTGAAAATGGCGATAACGGGATTTCCTAATTTTAATGTGATTAAAAATTAATATCACAGGTAGCAGGACCCTTGCGTGGCAATCTCATAATGTTTTCGTTACTTACAAGATAGGTGCCATTTTCTAATTATATTTCAGACCAAATTTTCAAGTCGGCAATTTTCTCTGTTGAGAACTCCATGATGCGTGGTTGGCCTAAGAGTGGGTAAGAACTTTACATGAAAAGTGGTTTCCTTGTGGGTCTACTCCTGGCTATGACCATACTTATCTTCCTGAGGTAACTTTAAAAAAAAATCCCTTCAAAATCCACATCAAACAGATGCTCGGTTTAACAAATCCGTTAAAAACTGAGTCAAGACTTTTCACCAACTTGGGCTTGAGTGAGAATTGGGCAGTTCTATAAAGTGACGGCTTGGGACGAACAATAAGTAAAAGTTGTGGAAAAAATCTTGAAGAGATTTTCCCCTTGGGATTTGGGCATTTGAAAACGTTGGAATAAGGAAGTCGTTGGGTTGGGATGATGGGGAAGAAGGGTTGAAGTGATTTGTGAAAACGACAGGTTAGCGTCAAAGGGACGACGGGGAGATAGTTTTTGATTTCTTACGAAAAGGACAGAACAGACGGGGAGGCTAAAGCTAGAAAAACTTTTTTCGAGTCAGAAAAAAAAAGTTTAAATTGAACGTCGAACGAATCTTGACAAGTAGAAGAAGGTAAAGATTTATGAGACTTGTGATGAGATGAAAGAATCTTGGAATTTTCTTGGGGTAAGCACTATGTATATCCGAAGAGAAAATCGAAGGAATGATTGGAACTTACTTTGAAGGCAATCCGCGTTGAGTAAGTCTTTACACTTCTCGTGACATTTGACCCCACACTCTGTACATCGAACCCCTTGCCGAGCAATTCCCCAGAGAAGACCTTCACATTCGTAACAGTACGTTGGGGAAGTGGCCGTCCAAAGAACAAAGTTGTGTGGGGTTGTTGAGGAAATTGGGTAGATCAACGCTTGGAGAGTCTTTTTGTACACGTGCATTTTCTAGAAATAGAATTCGGTAGTAATTAAATTATCTTGTCAACCTGTGCAGCAATGAATTGGTGTAAGATCAGGAGAGGAAGTAAAAGAAGGTCATGACATTTAGGAGTAATCTTTTTAAAAATAGCCACCCAGTGTATACCAACCAGCTGTACAGGGAATTATTAAGTGTACCGAGTAGGAATAGAACCTGGGACGTCTTGAAATAAGATCAGTCCAGTGTTCATTATTATTCTGGACCATAAAATTGGCGTTGCGGTATTCTCTATGCTTGTTCACTACCTTGTGCGGAGAGTTACCTTACGACGACACGGTGATGTGGTAGTCGGCCGTGAAAACTCTTTAATTCTCGACAGACAAATCGAGTTCTAGGGAAATCATAATAAATTCACAAGACATGGCTAAAGAAAGACACCGAAGAAAACTGGGTGTTCCCGTACCGGAAGACAGCGGCTGTGCTGACAATAAACTTTGTACCACGCGAATAGGAAATTAAAAGTCAATGTGGAATTTATTCTCCACTAAAATTCTCCACAACATAAGTAGAGAAGGACACAAGGGAGCAGTGGTCAATTTGTTCATAACCGCGCGACTAGTTTTTGTTAGGCTAACAAGGCCAACTTTCTCCACAAAACCACAAAGAAAGTTAATCAAAGCGGAACATTTGAGTTTCAAAAAAATCTATTAGTATGAGATTATTCCATGCATTAGATCATGGGGAGGGCACTCCACTCAATGTATGTATTTAGTGCAGAGAATAGATAAAGAAAATAGAATAAAAGTCTGTCTGATGTAAGAGTAAAAGTCTCTGTCTTTGAAATTGTTTCTTTTCATCTTTCACTTTGTCTCTTTTCCCCATTCTTCTGTCTCCTGGCATTTCCGCTTTAATTTGTCTTCCTGTCTGACTCCTTTTTCCCAGATACACCATTTTGGTTTCATTTACTTCCTTTCTTTCTTTTCGGACTTTCCCAAGTTCCCCAATCTTTCTTTTCCGTACTAAATTTCCGCGTCGGTTTCTAATTTAATCTTGTATTGATATTCCACTGGGCTTAGTGAACCTACAAGAAATAAGATCTAACCGGATCAAAAAAGTTTCCTGGGGCTCAGGAGTCATGTGCAGATTTTATCTCTTTTTTTTTGAAGATTATTCAACTAAGCTAACCCAATCTACTCGGGGCCATTGTCCTTTTTACAATTGTTTCTAATTTTCTTGAGGAGTCGAAACCAGCAAGGCTTTATTTAATGGGACCTATTGAGAAGGGATACAGTGGACCTTACCGAAATTTAAAATTTTTTGGGCCATTTAGCCAAAGCTACCTACTAGTTGGATAATAGGAACCTCGCTACAGGTCCAATTAAGGTAATTAAGATTGACGAATTACTAATCCTAACACAAGTAAGTGTAGTGTAGTCTAGCCGTCGACCTACAATGACCCATGACCCACAAATCACAGACCCCCTCATGTAGTCTTCAAGACTGTCTCATACATCTTATTCAAAAATAATCCCAGGGTGCCTTGTCTGACTAAAACCCAACTTTCTCTCCATCTGCCATAATGTATTCTGGACCAAACCTCTCAGTTTTCTGGTTTTGTTTCCTGAAACACGTTTTCCAATGCAATACATCAAAAGTAAAACCTGCTCCCAATATTCTAAATGGTCTTGTCTCCCCTCCCCCCTCTCTCCTCACACACTGCACAGCATGGCAAAGAGGTTTTTCCAAATGAATGGAAAAGAAAATCGATGGCCCAAGTCCTCCGTCCGTCTGTCCGTCCGTCCTACTTCCTTCCTTCGTGTACAAGAAACAAAATCTCATACATGAAAGAACATGCAACACAGTGCACTCCAGTTGCACTTTTCTTTTTCACTTCCTACAGGGTGGTTCATGAAAATGGCATAAATTTAAGGTTAAATAACGGGAATGCCCACGATCAGACTTTGTGATGAATCACTCTGTACTTTCCCTTTTGTTTGATTCCCCACCAATTTCATGCCATGCCTTTGGGTCGGAAGAACTTTTTAAGAGAAATAAGAGTCATCGCATTTCGGAATTTTCTACTACACACACGGAGGAAGAGAAAAAGAAAAAGATATCCCACAGCTTTGATCGTTATTTATTTTCATTTTCCTTTCATAGTCTGCTGTGTTCTTGCTAGGTTGTTGGTTGGTTGAGAGGGGAAAGTAGGAGAAATGGTAGAAAGGAAAAGAAAGTAGTCTCCGCGTACACTACAGAAAGTTCATTAATCAAAGGTGTTGTAATGGGTATGAATCAAAGGGTTGGCGGGCATGGCATGGGCATGGCTTTTTAGTTACACAGCTGGAAATAACACTCACGTACATACATGAGTGCATAGTCTGTACTACATGGGGATGAACCATCACCAGCCTTTATTTTCTTTAGCTTTTGTTTCCTCACCCATATAATTTGGGAAGAGGTCGGGGATTTTGACTGGGAATATTCAGAGTGACAGGTTGAGGAGGGTTCAAATAGTAGTCGTATTGAGCTACAAATATAGAGTGGAGTATTTTGTCTGTCTTCTGGTGGTTGTGAAGTGTTAATCTACTGACCATTGGTTTTTTTCCTGTAGTCATCCTGGTTATCAAGGTCAGTGAGGGTCAGTGCAATGCTAGGAAATGAATTAATATTATATTTAGCCTACTCTGAAAATAAAGATCCACTCTCTAAAGTTGATTCAGGGGACGCCACCCTGTGAGGGCATTTTCATTGTTTTGTTTGCAGAGTGTCTTAACGATTTTACAAACATTAATTAATGTTTCAACGAAGACTGGCAATTAATTATGCCTCTCTACACACCCACTTGCTTCAGGGGAAGAGAAGAACAAGATGGACTGTTAAGTTTGCTTAAGAAATCCGAAGAATTGTCTTTCAGAAAACTAGGAAATGTCATTTCTTGTTCCATCGTGTAGTGCACAATCCAAAACACCCAATATTTGATAACTGTTAGAAATTGCAATGGTTAGAAACTTTTATCAACACAGACACCTTGAAACTCTGAGAAAAATGAAACATTTGATTATAACAGGGATGGGATATAACACGCATTTTTTCCAGCAAGAAAAATGTTATGATTTCCCCTTAGTAGGTACTGTAGCCTGAACAACATGATCAGATTAAATTCCAATTCCCTCTTGAGGTCAACGTCCGTAACCTGGTTTTTCCTGCAGCATAGCAATGGCAGTGACAACGTATTATTTCGAGACACCACCACCGTCACCACTGCTACTGCTGCTGCCGTTATCCAATTTAGAGTCCCTAAATTGTTGTTTATTTTTGTTGGAGCGCGTTTTCTTGCGCTTCTCTGTGATTTGTGACACTGATCTCAGGAGAAAAAGAATAAGATGACTCCATTTACTATTTTGAAGTGAGGAAGGAAAAAGTTTGGTGAACGACGGTAGAGACGGTTCTAGGACTTTTCTTTACAATTTTGACATAAATGGGCCACCTCAGCCTAAACTCCAAAGATTTTTCTTAAGCTATTTCTGTATAAAACTGTTCAAGTGTGAATAATTGTAACAGAGAAGCCCGTTGAGCAGTTATGGTTTTTTTTGCAGTGGTCGACACTGCATATATCATTAAATCATATCATTGCTACTTTAGCGATAAATAGGTGAAATGAAAAGTCTGTAGACAAATATTGACCCACGGCCTTGGCCCATTTTGGCCTAATCTTAGAACCATCACTGTCCTGGAGAAAGGAGAAGGATGTGTGGAGTAAGAGAATGAAAAATGATGTTCTCACCAATTCTTCATCATTGAGTGTAGCTCTTGGGATTGCGTTCGTGAGTCCTGCTGCTTGACGCTTCGTCGCTGCCATTGTCTACACACAAATGAAAAATACATTAGGTTAGATTAGCTTCAGCCATTTCATTCCACATTCTCCACTCGGATTCGGATAACCTGTTTTCTTATTGTCAAACTACTGCGATTACGACTACGACATTTTTTTTCTTTTTGCTAAAAGCTTGCGAAATGGCTGTTTCAGGGACATTGAAGACTGCAAATATTTCATAGTAGTTTAGAATGTCCATTAAGAAAAAAAGAAGATACAAGTTCATGACATCATTTTGTACTCAACGTTAGATGGATCTCTAGACCTGACTCAATGTGAATGTAACCATTATATTTCGACTTTGTCTCCATTAGTAAGTCTCAAAATATATCAGAAGAAAATTCATAAATTAAATTTAACAAGAAATATTTTGTCGCTCTCATAATTGGACCTCGAATGCTAGAAAATTGACACTGAAAAGTACATTGATATGAATTTTTGAATGTTTTTAAAATGTGGAAATGTGGGAAAAAAATGAATAGCATTGAGTAAATATTGAAGATCAGATTTAAAAATTATTCGACTTGTAGTGAGCTAGGTAATTATAAAAGAAGACGGCAAAGCTTATAATTAAAATGCCATGCACTACAGTAAATTCTGATTCTAACTCTACTGAGAAGATAAAATTTTGAAGTACCTTGAGAACCTGTTTGAGGATTTCACCATAAATCCCAAGAAGAAAGCGGGAAGAAAAAGAGATAGAAATTAGACATTGTTTTGTTTAATCGGCGATTCCAAACAGCAAAATTGAGCCTTTACCATTTTACTGCAGCAAAATTCTTACTACAAAGTTTGGCCATATGGAATCGCATTATTTTTGTTTTATAATCCCGACGCCAATATTTAAACGAATTGAATTTGCAGTATTTGCCATACTTGCCATAAATTCCAAGAGTGAGGGTGACGTCACCCCCGTATTGCATTTATAAGTAAATATTGACGCCTAGGACAACTATAGTTCTTCTTGTATACTTAATTGTGTAATTTGATCATAGCATTCTCTAATAATCCAGTCACGCAGCTACAGCTATGTACATATGCATTCATTCACCAAACAGCACTGGAGATGTAACTCAATACCACCTCACCATCTTTTGTGAGTGTTTGTATGGTCGTTTCCCGTTTTATTTGGTTTAACCGTTTAGCCTGTTAGACGCTCATTCAAGCATTTGATGACATTTTGACTTGAGTCAGACTCCAGTCGGAAATTGGAGCTTGGTCGCCGAGCGTCCATATTCCAACCGTTACTATTAATGGGTCGTCCTATGTCGTGTGTTCTGTGTATTTCTGAGAGAACTATTCGTAAATGTGTACTGTTCAGAATTTCTGCCCACACGCACTTGCAGAAAGACGTGCCTTCCGACAAATATAGTACTAACACGTGGTCCCAGTTTCTCTTAATGGTAATGACTGTGTTTATTAACTTTTCTGATATTGTCTTGACATGAAAGCAGCTGGTTTCTGGTGAAATTCAATATCAATGTGACTGTGACTGTGTTGGGGTTTAACATTATATGTATCTGTAAGTTATCCAGGAAATTAAGTTCGAACGATTAAGGGCAAACTGTCGGCTCAAATGGGAAGGGGGTAAATGTTCCAGTCAGAGTTCAGTAAACCGATTATAGCTCCCAGCTTAAATTAATTGGAATAAAAAAAATCAAAGGCTCAGTTTTAATCTGAAGATAAAAAAAGTTGTGTGGTCGCCTGAATGTACGCTAAATATTCGAACATTACCGATATATGGGTACTTTCGATTATTCGATTGATTTTTATGAATGCAGCTTAATGTTCAGAATTTATATAATATTAAGTCTGAAATCAAATCAAAAATGTGAGCCACCTTTGATTGGCCGAGTAATTAAGCTGGCAGTTTTTGGTCTATCGTATCTGAGGAACCACGTGTGTGCGTCTATAAATTATTCGAAGATATGACAAAGGCTATATTGATAGTGGTAGCAAGCACTCATCTGACTCTGCAGACTACTGAACCAAGCAGCCTGGGCTAACTTGTTTGTTTATCGAATTACGTTGAGGACCTACTGATAATCTGAAAGCCATCGTTCATTTCATTCCATCCTCCATACATATTCAAGACTCAATAAATTATTTCAAGTGTACGAGACTCACCAGTTCCGACACTAATGGGATGGACTTCCTCCTGGGTCGAATGTCAGGCATACTGTCGATTGTGGCGTAGAATGGATTGTCGCTCGGGTGTCTATATAATACGAATGGAAATTTTCGTGAAATTGGAGCAAACGCGGAAGTCTCAGTCTCATTAGTATTAAACCGAATTAACATTCGTCCAAAAAGGCTCACATTCACAAAGTGAATTCGACTTCCTCATTTTACACATACAGGGTGGTTCGTCAACATTAATCATGATTCGAAAATTCAAAGTACGCCGATTTATTACATTTTGATATCGTTATACATCTGGATAAATGTTTTGAACGATCCTGTACGTAAAATTGAGACGAAAGATAAGTGATTTCCCAAATCATGTAGGAGCAGATCATCCATGCCGAACATGACATGTAGACAGTGTAGTGTATTACTTACCCACTCCCTCTTCCAGGCCCATCACCGCCTCCGCCTCCACTCTGTCAATCAAAAATAGACAAGATGAATATTCGCTCGAATTTAAAGTGTAAGAAATGGCAGAATTTTCTGCAGCATTCAGTTCAGTGTAGCGCAGCGCAATCGGTTTCTGACTTGATTTCTCGCGCGTAACGCCACGCATAGCACTCTGTTTTGATTTCACCAACACATTCAATTCGAAATAATAGCCTGATAAAATTTGAATGTTTATGTACACAAATTTACATAGGACGCCAAACTCAAACCACGTTCCGCTCCATACTACCACCAAGTAGAAAGTCGTGCTTTCTTGGATCCATACTTTGGATCGAAGTGTAGTGTTTTGAATTCAGATTTACATATTTTTCCACACGGCACGGCCATGACCGCGAGAGTAGGTAATATGTTGTTTCACAAGGAGCCAATCCGATTCTCCTTTCAATCCTTTCTTGTACTGTTTTCCAAGGAAATGGTAGGGCGAAGCTGTGAATTCGAAAGAGGATTTAATAAACTAGATTTTCGTCAAGGGAGCTGGAAATCGAAAAACTGCCGTGTGTGCTGCAAAGTATTATTGTCACCGGAAAGGAATCAAATTAGGCAGGCCTGAAATCTTTATGCATACCAATTTAACAATAATTGAACCCTAAAGTAAATATGGCTCAAAATATCTTAACATTCTGAATTATTGACAAAATTATTTTGCCGAGGTAATTTCACCACCACTGTGTAGCGGAACCAAAATTGGATATCATTTGACTAATTTCCTGTGACATATTCATGCATACAAGGAATACTCAGAAAATCTCCTTTCGAATTCGAATTCATTCACTCCAAGGATTACCAAATCCAAATCCTCTAGACTGAGTGAGTCTCACATCGCACTCCCAGCAGAGCAGAGTCGTGGCAATACAAACAGAACGATACTGAACGGAGTGGTACGAAAAAAAGTGACAAGAATGGCCAATGGGCAATGGGAATGACATGACAGTTGACTTTCACTTTATTTCCCTGTCGTCATTGAATAAAGAAATGAAGGGGAGGAAAATTCGAGCATTATGTTTTGAATTGGTCGGTCAAATTCGCACTCAGTCAGACTCACACATTTGTCCATTGTGTATTGTACTGGGTACTTTTCCCTCAGCTCTGCACTCCATTGCATTGACCGTTACACTTTCTCTCGACAATAGGCATGGAATGGTGAACTACAATAGGGAGTGACAAGTGTCCATTCGGTCCATGCAATGTGAAGACCACCTCCCTTTTATAGTAAAGTACAAGAGTAGTACTGTATCTGCTCACAATCTAGCTGGACTTGGTTGACAAGTGTTGGCACTTTGCGTAATCAAATCATGAGGAACTACGTACGGGTAGCTCGTACCCAGGGTGACGTTTTTTCCCATTGTAATGTACGAAATGACAAGGGACAGTATTTGGGTGTAGATTTAAATTATTAAAGAATTTTTGTTTGGATTTTTGTCAGATTTGAATTTATAGATGGACATACCAGCAATCCGAACAACTTTATTGATCTGAACTTGTAAGTAGGTACGATTTGTCGGAAAATACGATCGAGTATGCTCAATTCGAAGATTTTTGGTATCGGAACGTAGATTTTGATAAAATGTGTACACTAGAGAATTTAGTATAAAGAGTACTAGTACAGCAAGTGCTAGATGTGCCACTGCAAGCCCGGTAGCAAATATATTATAACTTATCGACCCGTCGAAACGAAAGTGAACCATGGAAAGAGCGAAGAGCAGAGCTCAAGGGACAAGTATCGAACATTAAGGATTTTTTTTTCTTCAAGATCCGTAGAGCTTAGGGATTGCTCCATTCCAGCCTTAGTGCTAACGATCAAGGCTTTAGCTTTTCTCTCGAAAATCCAATGCATTTTATTGTGCAAGGTGTTTCGGAGTTGTTACACACATACAAATCGACCATTATACGATACACCCTTGGATTCGTAACGTAACATAATGTTACTTCTGCTCCAAAAATGAACATTCCCGTCAAACTTAATATAAAGTAAGGCCAAAAAACGTTCAGCTTTTTTTACCCAATTTTCTAACGCACTTTTTACACGTGTGGCGCAATGTAAACAACGCACACGCACAACGCAACGCAATGCAGCAAAGGGTTAAAATAAATCTGGCTTTGTCCAAAATGTACAAAGGCACAAAAGTCTTGCCTTTGAAAATCAGGATAGAAAGTACGCGAAATAATTTGTTGCATAAGGTCCATTGTATGGCTTAGTGGCCTCGACCTACTACTTCTAGAGTTTCTCAGAGTCCGAGCAGTCATCCCTGAAAATTTATGGGTCTATACAAACACAGCGGGAATAATGTGAATGTGACCACTGCTAATAAATTGTGTCAACGTTAGTAGCCTTCGAATGGTCTACTATGTGTGTGTGTGTACTGTATACCAACTTGAATGCAAGGCGACAGCTGGTGTAGGGTTGGAACTTAAACTTACGGCGTCAGAAACAATGTTGACAACGGCTGCTTGGTTTTCCTTTTCCTCTGCTTTCTTCTCCTTTAGCGTCTTCAAAAAAGACCATTTACTCCCGAGTGGTCCACCTCTATCGTCCATCATGGCCGCCTCTTCCTCCGAAGTCCCAACCATCTGTTCTCCACGCAACGGCAATGTAGGGTCATCGTTCGGGTCATAATTTTCTTCTACTTCCGCAGGGGGCTCCTCCTCCGTGAACCTCTTCAATTCAGACATTGACAACATATCCAATAATTTCCTTGGAATTGACATTGTAGATTGATTCGAATCACGTCGACTCAATGTTTTTGTTGAATCTCGACGACTTAATATTTTTGGAGTACCATTTCCACCAATACTCGTTGTTTCACTTTCCATTCCACCTCCTCCCCCGCCAGATGGCTCTAATCCACCGTCAACGAGACGAGGCTCCTCCCCACCCTCTTCTTCTTCTAAACTTTCTTGAGGGGTATCAGGGCCAGAAGTCTCTCCAGAAGACTCTTCTTGCTCCTCCTCTTTTATCCCACGTGTTTCTCCTTCTTCTTTCCAAGCTTGACTTTCACCCAAGGAAGACGAAGATGGTAAACTGACTGAGGGTCCCCGGGACTCCTCAACAGTTCTTGAACTCTCACGACTTCCACCACCACTGAAAAATGCGGAATCGCAACTCCGCCCACTGGCTGAGTCTTCTTTACTAGCCGCTGCTTCTTTACTCTGTGCTTGAGAGGCCATCATAGACAGAAGCATGTGATTTGGTGGGGGTTCGATCATAGAACCATAGTCTTGTGGAGTGGACACATCTTCTGTCGTCTCAATTCCGGCTTGCTGTGAATGTGTGTGTACATATTCATAGTCTTCGTGTGGGGTTGAGCGTCTACGACTAACATAACCTAAGGGTTCATCACCCAAAGAGTCCTCACGTTTAAGAAGTCGTGCATTTATGGCAGCCACGGAAGATTTTGAAAATGATAATCTTCGTTCTAGTGGGGGTGGGCCAGGTTGAGTGAATATATTAGGCCCTGTCTCTTCCTTATTTGTTTTATGGAGTAATTCTTGGAGGACAAGATTCATCCGTTCCTTAACGTCTACGGTGGCTGAAGTAGGGATACCCGCTGCAGGGAAATGGGCTTGTGAGTATGGGTATGAATAAGATGTGGCACTCGCGAGGTGGTACGGTGGACCCCCACCACTCTCAATTGCTTGACGTTCTAACTCTTCAAGTTTTTTCAATTCATATTTGTACCATTCATCTTCACTGTCAATTGAGTCTTCCGTAGATTGACGGCGAGATGATACGCGGGATGAGCGGTAAGAATGAGTACTACGTGTGTCTTCCTCTTCTGATAGGGTGCGCTGAGTTGGGAGATCCAATCGGATTTTATTTGAGACTCTACTCGTAGCTTGACTCCCACTCTCTGATGAACTCCCCATGTCTGTCTCACTCAAGGACTTAGTCCCACCCCCATACTGTAAACGTTGGTGTTGTTGAGTTGCGGAAGAACGAGGTGAAAGAGACAAAGATGACAGGGACTGTGTCCCAGGTGAGACGGAAGATGTCGCTGGGGCTGCGGTGGATAAAATGGGTGGGGGTGGGATTGGGCCTGAAATGGATTTTGAGCGGGCATAGTCATCTTGCATAGTCTGGAGGAGTGGGGAAGACGCAATTGTTTTTTCAAACTCAGTCAAAAGTGAATCCCTCCGTTCTTCAGGGGGTGGGAGGTCTTCGAGGTCAAGTTGGACTGGAGAAAAATCGGTGGGTCGGACAATGACCCCTGGAGGGGAGTGAGGGGATTTTATTGTAGGCGGAGACACAATGGGTTGTGGGAGTTCATCCGGACTCCCACGCTCTATTGTCAAGTCAATACTTCCTGACCTACTCTGTGGTGGAGGTGGTCTGGGTGGGGGTCGAGAAGGAACAGTATTTTCTGGTGAAACAACGCCGGAAGCTGCTTGTTTTTGTCGATATTTTCCAACGGCACGAGATGCAGCGAATTCACCTGATTTGGCTGTTGCAGTGTCTGTACTTGAGCTAGGGGAAATTGGCATATCATCCGACGGTGGACTTTTAACCACACTATCACCAATTGTCGGAAAAAGTCGGTCCGGCTCGGGTTCTGTATCATCGGCTGAACCTTCGGACCGAACTCTTCGGACTGAAGTCGTCACTCTTGAGAACATATGAGAAACATCTCCTACGTCTGGAAGAGGTCGGCGGGATTGAAAGGCTGCAGCGCCAGCACCCCCAGGACTTTTTCTTTGGGCGAGAGTAGGGCGCTGGATGGGTTCTGACTCACAGGAAGAATCTTCTGATTGACTACTCCATTTTTTCTGTGCTTTACTTAGAAGACCAGACATGGTTGAAACAATTGCAAGAGCATTGTGTTTTTTCTTTTTTCTTGGTGGTCCAGCAGCTGGACCATGTTTTTGAATGTCTGGTTTGTCAGGGTGATGCTGACCAGGGAGTGAATTTGACCTTTCACGTAATTTCCCTGGTTTTCCTATGTGTAAGTCTGGGATCCAATTTTGTACTGTATTCATAGCATTTTTCAAACTCGCGGCTCGTTTCGGTTTGTTTTTTCTCGGTTTTTCTTCAGGTGGGGGCCCTGGGGGATTTTCTTGCATTCTTCGGTCTGCATACATTGTATTTGTAACCACGGTCTTAGGGCCAACTTCCCTAGGAATTTGTTGACTATAAATTTGACTGGGCTGTGCTTGGTAATACTGGGGTGCAGGTGGTGGTTGATTATATTCATAATGCCGTAATTCTGCATAATTAACTTGCTGTTGTTGTAGTTGCTGCATTTCTGGCCCGGGTGGCCCTTGTTGGTAACCCCTTGGCCCATAATATTTATTTGACCCATTAATTTTTTCCATTGCTTCTCGATTTCGATACATTTCGTCTGCTGGACTCGGGGATCGTGTCCTTCGAAGTTCTCCAGGTTCAGTGACAAGATATGAAGGGTTTTCATAACAAGCAGATTTGCTGGGATAATATGGACTTGTTGATAAACTTCTACGATTAGCTGATGACCCTGAGCCATAGTGATGTTGTGGTGGCCCATAATAATAATTCCTAGCCGCTTCTCTTTCCAATACTTCCCTTTCTCTTTGCATTTGTTCTAAATCACGTGATGTTGCAAATGAGCCAGGATAATACTGTTGTTGTTGTTGTGGCTGTTGCGGATGACCCCTTTGTTCTCTTTGCCCAGTCATATCTGACCTTCCAGATCGACTACTAATATATGGTGGAGTATAATGTTTCCGAATTAATTTTTGTGTGGCATATCCACCAGAGTATGTACTCGAGTCATCTGAATCACTTCCAGGGTGTGAGGCGGCACGGAGCATGACATTCCCACGACCGCCAACAGTACAAGAGTCATAAGTCGGTGGGAAAGCTGCGCCATCTAGTTGTGGTTTTGTATGTGGTAAATAAACCGGTGTTCCATCTGGCATATTATCAGCATGATAAATTGGAGCACTCGCACTTCGATTATACGGGTAATGTGAGCTCATTGTGTCCAATCCAATCCCCATAGGTGGCGGGAGTGGGCTACCCGCATTTGCATTCACATTTGTATTGTACTCGTAGTCATGGCGTGTCCCCCTTCGTCTTGGATGGGGCGTGGCGTACAACCCACTCATATCCATATCACTCCGTGCTAATAACCCAGTACGATAAGATAAATTATTTTCAGTGATATCCGGAGGGCCAGATAGTGGTTTGTACAATAGACGGTGGTTTCCAACTCCAGGAGAGATGGCGGGGTGAGCGTGAGCCGTTTGAGCCAATGAATCTATTGTTACATCTGGCAACGCTTTGGGAATTAATTGTGAGTCCACGACATCTGCTGGATGTTGGTATTGTTGTTTGTCCATAATTGAGCTCAGAGGGTAACTAATGCTCATAGTGGTGGTAGTCGTAGAAGTTGAGGCAGCGGTTGACCCGCGCGTGGCTGGACTTGTAGGTGATTTCTCTTGACTTGACCAACAACTGAGTTCTGACACTCCAGAGTCAGACTTACACTTTGGTGGTTTAGGAGAACGAGGGGAGGAGCGAATATTGGCAGAATTGACTCCAGAGTCTAATGATAATTCATGATATTTTGGAGTTGTGATTGTGACGTGTGACTCAGCTGATAAATCATTCATGGGTGAATAATCTGGGAGTGGACTTAGTCTGGGATACATTTGTAGTCGCCCAGTAGGGACCATGGCCACGGCCGGTTCAGCAGCTAAATAATTCTCAACTTCCACATTATTGTCCGCTTCTTGGAGATATAGATTGATCCTTGGGCTGTGGCCACTACTAATTGGACTTCGAGGATATTTTGGACTAAGCCCACCTACTTGACCTTGACCTTTGGAACTGAGCAGTAATTCATAGGGGCTGACTGGTCTTGGACTGACAGGTCTTGCCACGTAGCCATCTTGTCTTGTCCTTAGACTTGCCCCTAAGGAGTCACGTGTTTCTTGTAATAATTTTTCACTGTAAACTGGAGAATTGATTTGTGGTAAATCCACCATAGTATCATAAGACAACATTGTACTACTGGATTCATGATCCAGTGTAGTTTTTGTATCACTTTCCATTGAAAGTCTTGAGCTTGGGCGATAAGGTGAGATTTTTCCCGAAGCGACTTGAGAGCCCAGGCCAATGGCTTCCAAGTAATCATTAAAAATTGGAGAGTAACTTGAAGTGGTTGCTGTCGCTGCAGCGGCGGCTCCGATTGAAAGCTCATTGGATTCAATTTTTGGAATTGGACTTGAGGCAGAACAACTGAGTCTTTGTTGTTCTTTGATTTCTTGACTGAGTGCAAGTTCAGCCGAGGAATCAATTAAGGAAGAAGCGGAGTCTGTATAAAGTAGACGGAGAGATTCTTCAAGGGCGGATCTTGTTTTTCTTGCACGCCCTGCCTTAGCGACTCGACTCCGCCCAGGACTTAATTTTGGAATAGCCCCAAAATGTTCTGAACCACCTCGTCCTAATTGAAAACTAGCTGTGTCTCTTGATAATTGTTGAAGTTGTAAAAGTTGATTTTCAATTCTCTCAATATTGTCCAACATTAAATCACGGTCTCTAGACTCCATGATTGTTAAATTTGACAAATCAGACGTTGCGGCGGACCCACTACTTTTTTCACTTACACCGGGTGACACAGCCCGTCGGTAATTTTTATAGTCCAGGGATGTATAAATATTGTCACGATCAGTGTCAATCTCAATGTCATGGGAGGAGGGGGCGGTAGTGGTCACAGGGGACTCGACGGAAGTTTGTGTTTTGATACCAATTTCAGTAGACACCCCCGGGCCAGGGGCAGGCTCAGGGGGTGACTCACTACTTTTGTCTTTTTCAATCCCATTTCCATTGTCAAATGAGTCTTCCTCCCAAATAAGGGATAATTCATGGTCACTGACCGGGACGGTGACCTCAGTCCCTACCCCACCACTATCTCGATGGGCTACATTCAAGCTCCGGTAAAAGGCTTCATCAGGGGCAGTACTCACATGAGGTACTCGCCCTGTCCCGGATATGGACGAAAGGTCATGGTCATGCTCGTAAATGTACGAGGACGATGACCCTGGAATTGTGTCGGACACTCTTGTGTATGAGTCTGTGATTTTTGGTTCAGCAATAATGTCCATGTCCAAAGGGGGTTGACCATTGACCGTACTTACGGTCGTGGTCGCGGTCGCGGTCACGGCTGCTGCCGCCGCCGTCGCCATTTCTTCTTCCTGTTCTTTCATCATTTTAGTGATAATGGCTTGTTGCTCAGTCAAAAGATTTTCAGCTTTCTCCATACGATTCCACATGACAACGTACTCTTGACTCAAAAGATCCAATGCTTTCCAAGCGTACTTTAATTCTGTTTCCAATATTGATAGTCTAGAACCTAATTTTTCCATATACTCTGTCAAAATCCCATCCACAGAGTCAAAGGCTGCAACCTCTTGACTTCCAAAACTACCACTCGTAGTTGTGTCTGTCGTTGTGATTGTTACAATGTCGGAAGTAGTTCCAGTCTGTGGGCCAATAACTTTCGTCGATATGTTGTCACTTCCATTCCCATCAATGACATCTATGTCCATAGGTGGATCCACATCCACATTTACATCCACATTTACATTCTCAGGAATAATGGAATCAACATGGGTCGTATCAAATGGGTCATCAACTTCTAACTCTTCTAACACTGCGTCAAGTGTGTTGAGAGCGGCTACTGCCCCATCAATATTATGATCAGTATCACTAATATTTATTCCACTCCTCTGTTGCTGCTCACCCACCTCCTCCTCATCCATTATTCAAATTATTTGAAACGGACGTGTGAGGAGGAATACGCCATCTTGAAACAACAAACAAACCCACGTCTACACTTGTCTTGTCAAAAGTCAGTCATTCACATTTTGATTAATTTGTACACCTTGTGTTTATTTTTATTATTTGAAATCAAGTTTTGGACACCACCACTGTGACTGTTGTGTGGTCTCTTCTGCATAGACGGTATTCATGATATTGTAAATTGTTCGGGACACCAGACGTCGCACTTCACTTCCTTCCCTTGTGGCTCTTCTGATATGATTCATCGTTGTACTCGTGTTGTCTGAATATTCCGCCATTTTTTATTTATTTATTTATTTATGTGTGGATAAATTCAATATGGACGATTTCTTTAGTGTACGAAGAAAATTTGATTTGATGGGTTGACTGAAGTAGTAGTAGTAGTAGGTAAGCCGTGTACGTAATCGAAGCACTTTGACCCAAGGGGAAAACTCAACTTCACTGTATTTATGTATTAATTTGTGTCGACGGGAGGAGCAGGAGCAGCAGCGGCTGACCAATATGTACTGTACTGTACTGTAGGTACAGGGAATTCAGTCTAGAAATCCTTGGAAAACTCCTAAGGAAAATTTCTCCAGTTCCACATTAGGAGTTCTGGTGATGCTGATGCCTTGAGCCCCAGGGAGAACAACATGATCATCATCCGCCATGACCATCCCATTAAAACCTAAGTTATTAAGACTGCTGCTGCCGTTGGTTGCCGTTGCCGGGTACGACGGGTAGGTAGTTGTAGTATGAGATAAAGATACCCGGGTTGTTTTAGAACCAAGAAAGTTCTGGTCTTCTTCTGGTCAACTAATACTTCAACCGGTCAGAATAGTAGTAGTTGTAGTCGTACGTCTCCCCCAAGTCCCTATGTAGAAGAAACGTGCCATGTTTACCTGATTTCACCTTTTCTTTCTTTCTTTCTTTTCTCTTTTCCTTCTTTATTTTCCGCCAACTTCCTTCCTTCTCTCAATTCATTGACATATTACAAAATTTGGGGGGTCTGAGTTTGTATGTGTAGGTATGTAATAAAACTATCGGATAAGGTTCGTAGTTTGTATTGATTACTTGGGAGGGGAGTCGGAGAAAGTACATAAATACCAGAACCGTGTGTTGTGCTCGACATTTCTCTCTTCTCAAAACTTTTGGAAATAAAGAAAAGCGTTTCCTATTGCCAAACATAGTGAGCTTGAAGTTTCAGGGGTTGTCGCGCTATGTAATGTAAGATCCACGAGGCAGTGTCTCGAGTCCACAGTTTTATTCAAATTGTTAGAATTACTTCAAGGACATTCGATGAAATTAGCATTCAAGTATTTTATAATGAAATTTTAAATAATATTATAATAATTAACTAGGAATTGAACCGGCCATCTCTTGCGACAAGAGCGACATTTAAAAATCTACGCCAAGCATAGCTCATTAAAAATACTCTACTATCATCAGAGCTTATATTAGAAAGTAGAAAAACCTTTAGTTCTAAAATACGACGACCGAGAAATGAGTGAACGTGACTTTAGGAGAACGAAACAATTCAATCGATCCTCATCAAACAGAACTCTTCCAAATTAAGAATCTCATCCTTGGAAACTAAAACTCGGAATAAGACGGAGAACAAACTCGAAACACCGACTACCATTACAGTCCTAGTCCTAATCCATTATCCGGACCGGAAAAACAAGTCCACCGAGTTGTAGATTTCCGAGCTATCCTAGCAATTAAACCTAGTAAAATATTAATGAGACACAACTTCCCACGTGCACAGTAAGGGTGTACGTACGTATTCGTCAAAAGTTATACATGTAAATGTTGACCTAGATTACAATTTGCTCTCCAGCTAAATTAAAGTCAAAGTCTTTTTCGGTCCTTCGCAGAGCATCCAATTATGAAAGGAATCTATTTGAATTGAGAATGCACACTATATAGGCTAGTATTTTTTTTCAAGTGTCAGTGGTAGTACTATTCATCGTTCGACTATATTTTTATTCCATTTAAATTTTTTACATAGAAAGTGGTTTCCTTGTAAGACCAAACATAAAGTTAAAACTAGAACTCGTTCAGAGTCAACTGAACAAAGTTGACAAGACTGACTGAAATAGTCGAGTCAAAAAGTCTTTGAATTTTCAAAAGTTCCCACGTGACGAAAGTCAAAATTCGAAGTCCAAACTCAACCTGAATAAAATAAAGGGAATGAGGAGTAAACTAACTTTTCTTTCCTCAACGATTCGACGTACGCAGAAAAGATTAGGCGTTCGTGTTCCGAGTAACAGGGAAAAGTTGTCAACTGAGGCGGGTAAAAGGGAAAGAATGGAAAGAAAAGAAAGTTCACAGTTGAGTTCAGTTCAGAATTCGGGTGGTGAGATAGGAACAGGTGGAGAGGGTCCAGGTCGATGGACAAATCTTTAAAGTGCCTGAAGCCAGCTGGAAAAGAAACGATAATAATGAACTCTGACTGAACGACTGAAATTGTGTTTTTCTTGGAGGGAAAACGGTCGCATGCAACGGAAACGCAACGGAAGGCAAAGGACAGTCTTTCGGGCATGACTTCTTCCAATTTAAAGACTAAAATAGGTTTATGTCTGTATATGTTAAGGAAATCCCTTACAAACCAGCGAAATAAAATCCAAGCCTGGCTGGCTGAATATTTCTTAATAAAATGAAAAGACGCCTGAGCTTATATTCCAAATTTTACTGCTGATCAACACTGTGATTAGTTGGCTCTTGTATTGCATGACACGCACACCGTACTCTGTACACGTGACTAAGTCCTTCGCATTATTTTGTCTAAGCTAACTACTTGGAGAAAGTCGCAAAGAAAGATAACAACTTTCTCCTCAACTATTTCACATTATGAACGAACGTTCCACTGAAAAACAAGGGGCAAGAGATCATGGCATGAAACATTCCCACAAAGACAGACCGAGTGGTATATTGTACAATAAAGGAAAGTTGTACATACGCGCGCGTACGAACATATCTTATCGCAGTGCGGTTTCGAAGAAGGATAAATTAAAGTTTAAAGAAGGAATGAGAAGTGTAGTTCAGTTGTTCTTCTCACAAGGGAAACTATTCAGTTGTAAAACTCTGATGGTATAGAAGTAGGCCTTATATCATCTCAATTCACTTCGTGTCAATTAAGCTGCGGTCAAAAAACCATCACAAATATTTAAGAAAATAATTCTCTAAGCCTCTATTCCATGTCCTACGGTAATCCAGCGATACAATGTGCACCACGACAATTGAAATCAGAGACAATAAATCTTCAGTCTCTCTCTTACAAATTTTACATCCGAAATTGGTTCCTCGTAATAGTTCTGCAGAAAGTTGGGTTACGTTGAGTGTAGTGAGCTAGCTGAAACTGGTGTGAATGGTGTAAAAGAGAGTTGACCCCTATAATTAAATCTGCCAGTGGCAGAGGGCAAGAGAGAAAGAGAGGCGGTTAAGGAGTTGAGCTGAGTTAAGCTGAGTTTGGATTAAATTACAAAACCAACTGACTGAACTGTTCGTTCAGCCCTTGAGTACGAGGACTAGTAGTAGTAGGGATAGGAATAGGACTATGAATGCGGGAGACTCAATTGAAAGAAATGCCTGGCTTTGAGGTTTTAACCCAGTCCTGGTCTGAATTGGGATATACGATGAGGACGAATACATAGTACTACGATAGGACGACTGCGAAAGGACTGGATAAAAACGATTCAATGGAAATACTCAAGTTTTAGAATCGATACAAGTGTGAAAAGGTTCTCTAGTCTTGCATTCACACATGGATTGGAATTGGAGTCCAATTTCGCTACATCCACACACACAGCACAGAACACAAGTACAGGTATTTTATTTCTCAGCTCACGTCAGTGAAAGATAAAACTAGTTTACGTGTATACGCCTATATCTACCTCTGAATAAAACCCAGATTAAATGATTTCAACTACAGATAGGTCAACATAAATAGTTTCCACTTTAGATAAGGAATTTCTTACTCGCACGTGCCGATTCTTGTGTCTACATTTTGTATGGTGGGCAAATGTCACAGAAAATATCTATATGCCTGCCTGTTAATGGACATTCCCCAATGAGGGCTTAGTTAGAAATCCGGTATTCTTCCCACAGAAAAGAGAGAGAGGATAACTTCTTTAATGCGGCCACAAAATAATTTCTTTCTAGCCTGGAGTCATAACTCTCGAAGCAATAACAGTACTTAAATGCTTTCACTATTATCGGATCGTAACTCAAGTCATTTCTTAAGCTTCATTTTTTGATAAGTAAAAGCGACACATTCGTATCGTAAAAAAAATGTCACGCATGTATTGTTTACAAACGGACAATATAATTATTTAAACATATTATTCCGAACCATGCATTCTCGCGATAATAAAAAATATCGTGCCACTTATGCACGATCGCACATGTGTGATCAGTGATACGTGATATGTGATATGAAAGTAGCTAAAATATAAGTATTATTTTTGTGTGTGAAACGAAAACCACGAATATCCTTTGTACTGCTTGCTACTGGACTGAAATACTAAATAAAACTGAGCTCCACTTTTTACTTGTACTGCATGTGTGCTACTGCATTTTACCCTTGGTCTTTCTAAATAATAAATAAATTTACTTTTCACCGGTTGACCAACAAACACGCACAAATCCCATTATGTCTTGAGAAATGAGTGCAGGAGTGCGCGGAATGGTTAAACACAGAAACAGAAACACACACTGCATGTACTCGAGTAATTTTGTTCCTTTGGACAAAAACAGTTGACTTTTGATCCGACCGAGACAGGGTTTTTGGCCTCAGAATGAAAAATAATACCCACGTACGTACAAAAGAAATGGTACAGCTTTTCTCAGGGCATAAAAGAAAATGATAGAGAAAATTTGTACAGGGCGGGCAGCAAAGAAAACTTCCGGTTCCGCTTTGGGGTTGGATTCCCACGCAATTGAGGCAGAACAATTTTGTGTACATTTTCAATGCATTTTTCCATAGATACTGTAAATGAAAAACAAAGACTTAAGAGTTCGGATGGAAAATTTAAGTTAGTTTTATTCCGTCCAACCAAAAAGAGTGAGTTTTCTCATTCGCCCTGTATAACGAACTAACGACCTGGTGAAAATTGCACTGCGCCCAGCAGGAGTACTTGTATAGGCACTGTAACTGTAACTGCACTTTATGTATCGGAGGTAATAAACGATAATTGTAATGTAATAGAAGAATGGAATAATTCTCAAGAGGGTTTTAGGATCCGAGGCAACACTTCAAAAGGTAAGTGTACTTCCTTTTAGCAAATTAAACTACAGTATGGAGTACGGAGTACGTACAGAGCACAACTTATTTTTATTACTGGGTTAGAGAATTGGAACGACTTGTACTTCCAACTAGCAACTCCTGTCCCTGGTAAAATCAGATAGTTAAAGCGCACTTAAGACTTTCTTGAGATTTCACTAAATTTATTACCCAATAGACTCGGCTTAAATTCTAGTAACGAGGGACTTGAAGTGCACTCAAGTGCATTTACAACTAAGTCTGACTGATTGGGTGAAACTTTTCTAAAGGAATTTTGTCTAACCTATTTACGTATACCCGTGTTCAAGAAGAGAATTAAAAAAAAGACGATCTGTACAAATTGAAACTTAAGAGAGGTAATTTGTTGTGCAATGCAAAAGTAGGTCAGGATATTATTATCCGTCAGAGAAATTTAGATGGACCCTGAGTAAAACAAGACGGTGGAATGATTTGATAATTTGGCCTAATTATCACTACAAATTCCGGCCTTGCTAACTCTATCGATCAATTTAGGAAATCAAAGGATCCCTAAAAAAATTGGCAACCGTTGGATTGGATGGGATGTCAAGTGGAATAAAAAGAAACGGGGGAAAATCGACTCTTATTTCCTTTGCAAATCGAAACACGTCTTGCCTCGTTGTATCTTTCCTTCATCTTTTAACTCAACCCCTTTCCTTCCTTCCTTCCTTCCTTTCAAGAGACAAATTATCACCGGTTAAATTAGGTTTGGTATTCTTCCAACAAATTGTCAGTTGGTATTCCTTAAGATTTATCATGTGTTCTCTGTAGGAAGAAAGAAAGTCAAATGGAGAAAGCGCACGCGAATGGGGCCCTATTCAGTTGTGGTTGGCTTAACCACATGCCCCACTACTACGCTAGTCTTTTCGATTCAGGAATTTCCACTTTCTTCGCCTTCGATATTTTATGAACGGAACGCTACGTTTTTCTTATGTTACTGTTTTGAAAAAACACGTAATTGGAAAGTACACAGTAGTCACATGAAGTGACCAATACCGTCGCCAGAATTGAGAATTTTCTCAGAAGGTTATTTTCTCAATCTGTATCACAAGCAATAATGTTGAACCAAACTGTATCCAGGAAGAAATTCTCAAATTTGCTTTCAGAATACCCCATAAGCCCTTTAGGTTTAGTCGGGCTGATTTTTACATAAAATGTGGTTTCCTTGTCAGACCAAAGACTTGCACGGTTACTACTTCAGCCGCCCTACTTCCCACAGACTTAGTCGATGTATTAGTTCGACTCGACGGAGCAGGACAAAACCTGCATACAAATGAAAGTCATGTGATACTACAACTGTATAAATATATACGGGAGTATTTTGCGGAAGAACACGTACACAGAATTCACTACACTTACATAGATAAGTACGAATCTCACTGACTGACTAGTCCTTGAATGCAATAAATTGGCAAGGCTAACCATAGCATGACCCCTGTCTTGCTCTTTCCTTGCAAATTGAAACCCAGCTGGGAAAGGTTTAATACGGGTGGAATTTTTCTACTCTCGTGTAATTTATCAAATTTTGAAAATCCTAAGCACATGTGGATCAATTTTAATTGATAGTGGAAAAATAATATTTTCTAAAACTCATACCCGTAAATAAAACATAGCAAAGCGTCCATTAAGAACTCTGTCCCCACAACCAACCCGCACTTCATTTTCAATAGTTTTTAGTAATGCAATTGGAAAATATTCATTGTTTTAATTTTTAATTCTACATCCTTTATTTACCGTACGTATGGATCGTACTTTACTCGCTCGTTCATCAGGTATTAAAGTGTACATTAGAATGCAGGTGGAGTACTTGAACAGACTCCCCAGACAGTGATTCGACTGTTAGACGTAATAAGAAATTTTTCTATTGCTCCCTCGCGTGATCACAAACTGTACACATTTCAAAAAATTAAATTGTGGAAGGAACAGTTAAAGCCAATTGCTTGGCAATTGCATGGTAACAGAATTTGACTTTCACAAATGGTTTTTAAAATTCTTTAAAAATTTAAAAGTAATGTTTATATCTTCCTAGGGTTCTATGTTTCAAAAACACCGACGAACATGACAGACTCTAAAATGCCAAAATTATACAAACACAAACACAAGGGGTCAAAAATCGATGACATATTCTTAGTCGTCGTTACGATACTCTTATCTCCCAATTTGGTGAAAGCTAACTTTCACCACAAATAGACAACTCGTAAAACCAAGGAATCTCTTGTTACGCGGGAACTTGATTACGTCTATAAAATTCTCCTACAACTTTTGCATATCCGTTTTAACATGTTTTCCGGAGGGTGAGTGTCTATTCAAAATAGAACTGCAGGCAGGCAGAGCCGACATGACACTACAATATTGCCCAAAATGTTTATGATTGTTCCAGTCATATCCTCGTATACATGTCACAGTGAACAATTAACTCAATGCACAGAATATCTACGTTACTAGTACAGTCATTGACCTCGTACGCCAGCCATTTAATTAGTTTTCTGCGACATACGTCACTCAAACCACCGTGCCATGTCTCAAGTGAGGCTTATTATCCTATTATCCCAGTAAACGAGTAAACATATCGCATAACTACGTACGTACGTATCTCTGTCTATCAATCGCCGACATTCGTACACAAAAGCTATACCCAAATAGTAATATTAATGCCATAATGCTCAAAATATGAGTTCAAATACGAATGTAGGATTGGAATGTACGAAGGACTGACAATTGTGAGTAGTTTTAGGTGGCCCTTTATATTTCTTCTATTATTATTCTGAGTCATCAAACAGTGTTTAGATAGTTCCATACGTATAGGAGTAACTAGTCTTTGGTTGAATTTCTCTTGAAAAGCACGCACGTCTCCATTTATCAATGCCAGGACAAGTCAGGTTATCTATTTCATTTTCTATTCCCTTCCGCTCGCCTCGGCTTTTCCCTTTCCTTCGTTTCAAATTCAAAGTTAGTATTAGAATACGTGAAATACGAAATAAGAACATGGCTCCTCCGTTTACACAATAAAATGTTCAACAAGGAAAAATGTTCGGCTGCACTATTGAAAAGTGACAATACCACCAGACTGAGCAAGTGATTCCGCTGTGACAAGTTTGACACTAGAAAAGTGTTCCTTGTCAACCAAGTATAAATTGAGATGGAGCAAGTTTCCAAGTTTCTAGGTTTTTCTTTCTATTCTATTTCATTCTCCAATCAAAATAGATTACATTATTATACATGATGGATAGGAACTGTAACTGCACGTATTCCGTAGTCTGTCTATGCAATTGTACGACATGTATGTATTACATACATTTTATGATCAAACTTTCTGCTCTGTACTTTCTCCGACTTTCTCCGCCGCTTCAAACATCAAAAATGTAAAAAAAATCTGGTAAGGAGAATACGAGACCTGGGGCTCATACGTGCGTAAATGCATGAACCACAAAAATTTCTCCCTTTCATCTTGATTTTCCCAAGTATCCACGTAATTTACATAAACAGACGGGAGGAATACCATATTATGTAGGAATTTATTAATTTCATGAGACAGGTTATGTGAGATGTACAGGGTGGCTCATAAATATGTTCGGACCTTCAGATAATCTCAGAATATGGAAGTTGAAATCTTATTAATGTAAACAGCCTCCTTACGAATTGTCATGTATGGTGATGAGATAAAGAGTTGTGAACCACCACCCTAAATATTACACAATCTGGTTCTGTCATGTCCTATTGAATTTCATATTGCACATTTAACCTCCTGATACGTGATTTAAAAGCAGTCGGTCTGTTTCGTATTCGGTTTCAACCTACTTTTCCTTTGAAAAGAAGCACACGTCAATGGCAATCCCAACGTTTTTTAGCTCTAGGGTGCACTTAAATTTAAACCAGCTACCTACTTATGATGTACGTCTGGTTCAGGTTTACTTTTTCTTCTGGATTTTAATACGTTAGATAAACGGGTGATACAAGAAATGTAGAGAATTATGGTAGAGGTAACTAAGGAGAAGACAGATTACTTTTCTCGCTTCAAGCGACTGTTAAAAAATGAGAAAAAATAGTTGAGAGACTTTAAATTGAGTCTTTTGTTTATGGTCGCTCAAGTAAAAATTGGAGATGGCATGTTCTCGCGGCAGTTTTTAGCCTAGTTGGTTCCCGTAATTGTAATTCATTTTTTTCATAATATGAGGATAAGGTTATGCTACCAACGCACGTGTTCGAGAATATATAAGTACCTCAAGCTAGAAAATAGACCTTCAACAATGTAATTGCTTATTAAATTGTTTAGGTCAAAATAACACAGCTATGAACCCTTCTAAGGTCCGAATTTAACTAAAACCCTAAAGAATAATTTGTGAGTTGCAGTAAAAATTCGTTGCAGAATTCTTTGAGATTTAAAAGACGGAAGTTACAGTGCTCAGAAAAAAAGACCGGTAGCCATTAATTATTACAAAATAAATAGGGATGATGAATGAAAGAATTAAATGCCACGCCATGTGATCTGCGCATTTCTAGAACTGTATAATGTATGTATATGATTGCAAGACCTCGGAGGGTTTGGTTTCTGATGCTGATGTTAATTTAGGGCATTTAAATCCTAAAGATCTATTTACACTATTTACGTAATAACTGTTACTTAAAGTTTGCACTGGGATTATTTAGAGTGTCACTCTTATCGTAATGGCTGCTGTCCCTGAAAATGTACATGGTAATTCCAGTAATTCTTTATGTTCTGTGAGTTGTACTATTTAATTTCTGTATGCTTACTTGGATATGGCTAGCTGGCATTAAACTGAGATCCGGGTAGGTAATATTCTGTCTCCTTAAGCCAGAAAACTTGAGTTTTTACTGAGTACTGCCTTTATAAATTTAGCTAGTCTGCTAGGAAAGTAATAGTGGAGTGTACAGTCGTAGTCGTTATACTTCATTAAGGAGAGATATTGGGTGTAATTATGACTTAAGCTGCCTAGTTCACCCGAGTTGAAGTTGCCGTATAATGAGCCCCGAGTTGGGGAAAGTGGTCGCCACATGCAGAGAATAAGGGTTAAGTACTTTCACGATTTGGAGCTCGATTAAATTCCCTTATCTATTACACACTACATGGAACCTAGTCTCCGATCACTTGCATCATTCATGTCCCAGAAACTCTCAATATCGCCATGTATTTTAGGAAATCTAATTTCCACACATGCGAGGCATATCTTAAATGGTTTCTTAGGAATTGGGCCTCTGCTGAACCCAGCAATAATTTTAACAGTGAACCTAACGTATAATCGTGAAGTTGAATGGAAAATGTTACAAATGTTTGCGCCGCCAGTATTATTTCTAGTAGTACGGATATCTTCCCTAGGCCAAATTAAAAGAAGCCGAATCTGTACGGGGAAAATTTTACTTCAATGAAAATGCGTATTTTGTATTTCTTCCTTCCATAAATCCCAATGAAAGATAATAATCGTAATCTAATTATCACGCACTTCACGTTGTCAAGCCTCACTAAAATCGAATTGACTAATATTAGTATGCTACATTGCATTGGAAAGGTATGCAATGCACAGTATTTCATATAGGAGTACGTATATGTATAATAGTAAACAATGTGAAATCGGGGGAAGGTTCATTAGTGTGGTGAAAGCAGTATAGTTTGGCTTATAGTCCACATAAATTCAATTATTAGTCGAGTGCATGACAAGACTCTACACTCTAGACTAGAGTACACACACTAACGAGAGAGTATTCATGTCATGCATGTACTGCATACATACAAAATATAGACAAGGAAAGATAATCAAAGAACAATTGGATCTTTGTCAACTGATTATGTCACGTCTAAGACAAAAGACGTATCTGCACGGCACGGGCACGCTATGTATGCGAATGCGAATTACCTTCACTAAGCTGACTTCACGTGTACAGGGGGCCACTTAAGTGTTGTAGTCAATCAATAGATTCTACTACAATACCGCCTATCCAGGATACCCTCAATGGTAACGCCGAGTCGATGTATTGGTTTGCATAGTTTGTGCTTCGGCATGCTTTGAATAATTTCCCTTGCACGACGATACACGTGGAACGAAATATCCCTTTGAACCCATTGACGGTACATTCCAATAGCCCTAACAATTAAAATTCCAATCGACAATGAAGACGCAAACTAAAGGCGGGTCCCTGCACATAATTATAGTAGTTGTTTTCTAATACTAGGACTGTACGTACTAGTTCTATTCTAGTAGTAGACAGACACAAATGCCCACATTTAGCCACTACGAACCTTGGGAAAGTCGAATCGCTTTTTCACTAAAAATCAATACTTTCACTCAACTGGATGGGGATGGAGAGACAGACACAGGCACAGGCACAGAGTGCATTGCATTTTCTACAGTGTGTGGTTTGGGCTGAACTCTTGGCACGATGGCATGACACAAACTCTTCCCTTTTTTTAGTACTCCAGTGCAAAAACACAATAGAGTTAGTTTGTATGTAACTTTTCCATGTATACACATTGTATATTATGTATGTATGTATATATCTACATGTTTATGTTCCAAAACCCAGAATTCTTCCTCCAAATAATACAAAAAGTAAACTTAAAGGCTCCCACATCTGTGTATGTTAAGGATGTGCATATACATACATACGTGTGTGTTTTAATATAATATCCTATGTTGAAGTGCAGAGTGTGATTTTTAGCCAAACACTATTGTTTCTCGTTTTTTTTTAAATTGGAAAATTTTAGATTAAGGTTGAGTTTCAACAAATGGTAAGAGAATAATTTTAAGGTACTCAACTGAATAACCAGTGCAGTGCTGAGTACAAGTATGCATGAAATTATAAGTAGACTTCAACATATAAAAAATATATGCATTACATATATCTCTATTTCTCTATACACACATCAGTTTTCGGGTTGAGGCTCCCCATTTCCGCACTCTCTTATGCATTTGTTGATCGTATCTACGGGGAAGCATTATTACCTCCTTTCACTTCTCTCACTTTCTCTCAGCCCAACAACCACGTTCAATATGCACATACGTACATACGTTGGAGACGACGAGGACAATGTTGAAATGTAAAATGTTTCCAAGTGTGCTGTGTGTGAACCAACCCAATGTAAATATTATGCATGGTGTGTGCCTCACTGTTTGATTCTTTGGAGGACGCAAGACTATCTGATTCTACGATGATGGCAAAAAGTGCAAAGTATTTTGTTTTTATGTGTTTTTAGAAAAAATAGGTTAGGTCGTGGAATTTTACAGAGATCATGAAGTCCAACATGGGGAATGTGCAAAAATTTGGTTGTTGTGGTCTATGTCGAAAGAAAATTTCATGTGGTGACTCAAGCCACTTTTGTCCTAGGGGTAGAAACATGAATTAGAGTGAAGCGATACCGACTACCTCGATAAGTACACTAGAATGAAATGACGTTCAACGTTGATTAAAAACCATGTATTCCTTTAAATTCCTGGAAGTTGAGCCAGTATGCAGCACACACTAATCTAATTTCGGTCAGAATTCCTATAAATCTTTAGCACCGGCAGAAGAAACTTCATTAAACTCATTCAATTTGAAATTAATGAAAGCCGGGGAAAAATTTAAATCAATTTCCCGTTGAAATGTTTCCAATGTAAACTGACTGAGCGTGGCGGTCATGTAATCCTGGTCCCTATCCATTTGATTTATATGTAGAGTCAAAGTATCCTGACTCATCGAATTCAAAATTAAAGGACCATTCCAGCTCTGGCATGCTGTCATTGCACTTCAGACAGACAACCGCAATCCCAAACGACATTAGCTGACTGGTTCTCAAAGAGGAAATCATATATGTTTGGATGGACACATTTACTGGAGTAAGGATGGCGGATAATCGAATCAAGGAGCTCAAATCAATAAATGAGTGTTTTCTTTCTCCTCTGATCTGTCATCACATCCGCATCCTCATCCTCATCTCATAAAGAGACTCGTCGAGATGGGAAACAAAAACTAGTTTATGATAGTCCGTCCTTCTATTGTCAGATCACTCAAGACTTCAGACAAGGAAAATATCAAATCTTCTCATCATAATTTCTAGATTGCTCAGCTCAACCCTTTGGAAATCCGAGTTTTGTATGAGCCAACTTTCGTCCAGACTCCAGAGAAAGTCTCAACTCAAGTACATGGTGGTCCTGACTGACTTTTTCTGTGAGAAGTTCCGTGCACTCGCACTGCACACGGACTTTCTCACAGTAAAGGTCCAAACCCCGAATTTCTTCTTTTCTGTACTTTCTCTCGGAGAAAGTCCAAGGAAGGATACAAGTTAATAATTCTCACACGCTTCACTCCCTCCATCCAACGAATTCAGATCTTCCCCTATGTCTTTTTGACGCCACCGTTGCCATTACGGGTCCCACGGCTGACAAGGAAACTACTTTGTACGTAAAAACTAGATTGACCCTTGATATAACGGATAAAATTTGAGGTCGTATGAGTAACTTGATCCGTTACGTTGCGTTGTTGCCTACTTAATCCAACTGGTTCGTACATCTAAAATGGTTTCCTTATCAGAATTCTGGGCAGAACAGGCTAGACGGATTCTCATCTGAAGCCCTTATATTACAAACCGAGTGGCAATGGGATTTTCATATCCTCTTGGGGATCCACCCCCGGTATTCATGTGAACGAAGAAAATGATACTGGCAACGTTAAGTAAAAGCTAACTCACAAATTCACCAACAAACACAGTTCAAGTTGGAAGGCGAGGATTCCAAACCAAGTACTCGCATTATACAGACATTAGATAAAAGAGGATGTGATGTAAAAAATACGAATGGACTGAACTTAACATCTAAGACATTTGAGTGGGTGGGGCAGTAGGAAGTACTGCCATACGCCATACGCTAAACAATTATTTAAAAGGTCATATTATGTAATCATTTGTGAACTTTTTAGAAGATGGTGAAAAACTGAACCGACAAGAGGAACCGTTACGTTATACAGAAAATCGTGTGGGATGGAGATTAAAAATTAAAAATAGTCCGATGGTGGGCTGTAATCTAAATCCATGAATACGTACTACAACTATACGTGTATTATTTTCAGCTTAACAATTAAGATGTGTTTGTATTGTCTGTATGTATTGTGGTCTGCGCAAAATAAAATGTGGGTGGAATGTAAAAGTCACTATCCGAAAATCAGTAATGCAAAAGCATCAGAGCTATTTCATCAAAATGCGCTGGACATAAATGTATCATAATGAAAAAATTATTCTTGTCGAGTTGTTTAACTATTTAAATTTCAATTTAAAGATTCAATTCAGAAAATGTATAAGTTTGAAAACCGCATTTTGATATTTGAGAATAACCGACTGCGTACATTCATTTTAGTATTTGAGGCTATTGTACCGGAAAGTAAATGTTAATTCCTCTCTTGACTAGGAAGTTCAAGAAGGACATAGTTAAATTGAACAAAATCTAGGGTAGACAAGTCAAAGGAGATTGAGTTATTCAGGTTTCTATTGTTCAAACCTCCTTTGGGAAACAGTGAAATACAACTAGAGTAATGCAAATGCAACGCAACATTTGCAAGAAACATTTGCTTTCACTTTGCTTCCACAAAAGCAAATAATTTATTCACACTCGAGTACTTGGATTTTGTTACATAGAGACATGGACTACACATAAACTGCAATTCTGAGGAAAATAGAATTTCACCAGTCTAAACCGGCAGTGTTGGCATGAATACTCAAAACTTATATGTACATGCATAGAAAAGAAGCCAAGCCCAGGTACCCCGTACCCCCGGCTCGGGAATTACAATTGCAGGGAATTAAATATTTGAACTAGAGACGAAGGACAAAGAAATCCTTCGTATGCTCCACTGCCTACCAATTTAAAAGTCTGGAGGCTTGACTACTTCAATAAATCAGGATTCCAGACATTCATGTACATTTCTGCACTAGAATAAATCTGATTAAATGATATCAGCTCATTGTGGGCCAAAAGCGAAACGCAGAATATTTTTCCGGAAATATTATTTTTTGGGCGAATGAGGTTACATTTTTTGAGGATTTTTGAACGCAATTGCGACAACAGAAGTAATTAATAAAACAGGGCTACATATTCTGTGTTAATAAAAAATAGAGATACACGGAAAATATGAAATTTTGAATGTAGCAAAGCACCAACCCTCCGTTCAAAATGGTGTCCCTACAATATTAATAGATTTCTAAAGTACACGCGTTCGCCTTGCTTCTTTTTTATGCACGTGAAAGGGTGGATATATTTCCAAGTGATTAATTTCTCTACAGCTGATTGACAGACAATGTCAGTAGGGTTGCGTGATATTAAAGTTAATTAAGAGAATTGGTCCCAAAAGTAAGAGACATCTGCTTTTTGAGTCTGCTAATGTTGTTTGCTTAGACAGGCAGTCTCCATTGCATGCAAGTTTTAATTGTGTCTAATTCAGGAGAAATTAAGCTCAAATTTAATTTACTACCAGACAGTCACAGCATGATATCATGTAGATGAATTAATTGTTGATGTTTATTTCTATTTACAGAGTCCAATTATTTCTAATTAAATAAATATTAATCGTCAGTCCTGCTTGTCTGTTTTTGTGCCAGCTCAAAAATACATTCATAATATGCACTTCGGCAACAGTGTTGAGCACGAGTGGTAAGGTTCACAAACCAGGTATGGCATATTTAGATTATTTGGTGCATCCACACTATGTACATTGCACCACGTACAGATTTCTCTTAATTAATATAGACAAATATTAGAAAGTTACTTTCACCATCGTCTGAAAAAGTGTATATGTACGAAGCGAAGTAACAGGAGAGTGGCTGATAAATAAACACTAAAGATAACTAGGCCAATATAATTGCATACATTATTTACCTAATCGATGTTTATTGACACTTTTGGGTTATACGGCGTATGGCCGTCTGGATTATCAAACAAATTAATATTTTACATCCACTCTACGTTCAATTTCGACGACAAACATTTGCGTGTCCTACCGTAACAAATCCCTGAATTTATAACATGTCTATTTAATCCACATATAAGTGAAAAGTCGGTTCATCGAATCATGACGGAGAAGGCAGACCTGTAAACCTTTCTAAATTTCTAGTTTAATTTCATGTACCGGGTAAGTGCGTTTGCGTCAATACATTTAATCAGATAAATAGACGATTATTTTAAGTGTTCATTATTTTTCAAGGGGATTCTTATTTTTAATTACTTGATTGAATTAGTTTTGCTTTGCATAAATGTGTGACGTAAAAAAATATGTTCGTGAGTGTTTTTGGTATGAAAAGACAGTTTTGACAAAAATATGGTCTCATTTTGAAAGAATGACTGCCCTCATTTCATTCTCAAACGTGTGAAGTAAGCTCAATAAACCCGATTTTAAATTAATTTTCTCATGACGTAGACATACGTCCTAATTTCAAATATTCATGAGATTCTTCCTTTCCTCCGTTCCCTTTCTCTTCATGCTCACGCACTCATCCATCCATACAAAACGCTTGATTTTCACGGAGAAGAATCCCAATCTCATTTCTTTCATAACTTCGCGTGGGAGCATCAAGAGCAGTTCTATAATTTCAAAATTTATTACACTAAGAGGTCGTCCAAGTCTGAATGGTTTCCATTTGCATTTGCATATGCATTTCATTCAAATCTTCTTCGGCACAGTTGTCCATTGTTAATAATCTACTTCAGCATATACACATTCTCCCATGGCCAGACAATTCCAAAACTCTAGACAACGCATTCTCTCCATGATCTTCTTAAGTTTCTACAGAATCGTGCGTAGTTTTGAAATTCACAAAACCCAGAACTCAATGTCTTTGACAGCCCTGGCCCTAAACTAAACCCAACAGGAATGTAATTTTGAAGAGAATTCGTGAATTCTCCATTTCCTTTTACGTCTGCACAGAGTGAGAGAGAGAAATTCAACGGAACGAACGACTGATGTGAATATTACTCTGAAATACCCGAAATGGTGGCAAGGGAAGTACGTAGGAAGGTAATTTAGAACTGTGGAATGTATGTGTGCATAAATGTGTATGTATATGTTGCAGACAACTATGCATAAACAAAACAAACAGAAATTCGTCTAGTCCGATATGATTGAGACACCACAACTGCTATTTATCGAAGGGTTCGTTAACAATTATTCATTTTCATGTAATTTGTACCATGCAAAGAAATAATACTCCAGTTGTAAAAGTGGAGACACATGACCTTTTGCCGGAAAAGGAGAGTGGCCTGAGACACATTTAAGTACACAGAATGAATATATGCATAAGCATAGTTGGGAGTTTATGTGGAAAACGCTCATTATGACACTCCGTGTTAAAACTTAATTGGATGACCCAGTTTGCGTTTTCTGAATTGCCAAGACTCATTTCATTCCACTACGTGAGAATACGTATGGCTGTAAATATGGAAGGTGATGAATTCACTTCGTCAAAGGGTAACATCTGCCGGCATGGCATGGCATGGCAGAACATTTACAGACCCCGGGTATTCTCAAAAGCATTGCATTGCAAGAGACTAGACTGAAAACTGAATGCCTTGGTCGGAAATGGAATGAGAGACCTCATTTTCTTCCCATGGAAAAGAATGTGGATCTTTTTTTTTCAAAGGAATTTCTAAATGATGATTTCCGTCATGGGCCTAGAATAAAAATTCAAATGGGATGCAAATTTCTACATTAAGGAATATGATTGTGATTGCTTGCAACGTTGTTTTTTTTGCTATGCCCAACATTTTATTCAGTGCAAAAGTGCAATGTGGATTGTTACCGCATGCAGGGAGAAAATGGGTTCTGCTATTCTAATGGTCCGCAAGTATTAAATATCACGAGACGCTATCAAAGAGGAAATTTATAGATTTCTCTTCCTTAATATGCAAAACCATATAATGAAGCGAATGCAGAAATTGCATATTTTGAACGGACCATGACGTAAAAATAAGGTTGAAGGAACTGTGAAGTTCAAAGTAGAAAGATTTGGTTGAATTGTGCTGCGAAATTTAATTCCGTATAGTTCCAAAAAAACTTCCCATCATGCTTGTCATATAAATTCCAACTTAAGTCATTTTATGCACTTTATGATATGTAATATTACACGCGTTTAAATTAAAATTATTTTAGCTCACTCTCGTAAAATTCGGCCACATGACTACAGTGCGAAATCAAAGACGGTGATTGCATTGCAAGTGAAAAGATGAACGTGTAATTCTTGGCCACCCAGTGAACATTCGACAAACGTAATATTCCTCTCTTAACATTTTGTGACGTACGACGACATTCCTAACTCAATCCCAGGTCCTACAATTACATTTGGTATTGGGTTAAGTCATTAATAGCCATGAAATGTAACCATCGATTGTGTTTGAGTTGCGGTGGAGAGACACAATCAAAGCGTCAACCGCATCATGCCATGCACTGCCACACCGGATTCCAACGACTCCCAACTTCTGTCTTTCCAGTTGGAATAGAATGGATTGGCTCTCCAGAAAGTTTCGAGTTTCGATGCTTTCACCAGTCTTACGTCAACCGATGATAACTGCCAGCAATACGTATAGGGTGGTTCATAGCCGTAGTCCGCCCCAACCTCATTAATACAGAGATGTTTATCGCATTTTAGTGCACAGAACATTGCAGGCCAAACTAGAGTCGTATGCTTAATTTACAGTAGACTAATTACTTTATTCGGTGACAAGAAGTGTTCTTAATATACCCAGAAACCAGCCAAAGGACAATTCGCATGCTCCGGACTTAATTTGGTAATTCTTCCATTCATGCCCACTTATTTATGAACTACGCTGTACGTACGTACGTACGTACTCTTGGACTAGGCTAAAGGCTCAACTGGCTACTATTGCCATAGGACGTCTTTAGTTGGTGGTTCTGGTGCATGAGCTTATTCGATTGGAGAAGAAGAAGATGCTTCTGGCGTGTAATGTAATGGAGTCCAAGACGAAGGAACTTACAACGGGCTGGAACCCATCTCCAACCCCATTTTCGGGGATTTATGCCGAAGTGGGGCCTCAACGGCACAAGACTAGCGTGAAAGTGAATTGCCTGGAATGCAATACTTATGTGTGTACTTAAACGACAAGGCCTAGAGCCCTAGCCCACGCCTTCCAGTACTACACACTGTACTGTAACTGTAAGTAGTAGTACTCTCCAAATGCTGTCGTTATCTATTGGTAACTAGGCAGCTGTCTAGACTTTCTACTTCAACTATGTATTTTCTACACACTACTTTGTAGCCTTCTGTCTCTAAGTAACCAAGTCAAGTCAAAACCGTCGTCAAAGCTAAGCTATAACGCATTTCTATGCAAGTGGACTTTCTTTCTATTTGAATATGGGGAAAGGCTATGTTACAGGCAAGACGTAATATCGAAGTTAATTTTTTAATTGTCATATCCAAAGCTGCAGCAAAGAGAAAGAAACATGCATATAAATTAGACTCACTCACAACAACCCTTGTTTTTTCAGAATTTCATAAATAATGCGAGTGGAGAGAAAATTAAAAAAAAAATTAGCCCATAAGTTTTGTGCCTGTTTGATTTTTCTGAGAGGTCTGATTTTACTAGCTGCCTGTAACTACTATGTAAAAAAAAATAAGCTACGCGCAGTCTATAATATCCATTTAACTTGATTACACTAGGAATTTGAATTTCCCTCCGGATTTTTATACTTTAACGGGTTTGCTGATGCTGCACAGAAGTCTAGCGTGGACCATGACGGTAGCGTGTGGATTACCTTCGTACATAGTACAAGTCAGACAATTTGTGCTGGGGCGGGGGATTGTAGAATAAAATTAGGAGTTTGTAGTCAAAACTTTCTAATTAAGAGGAGATTTTCATTCGTTGTGAAAGCACAATGCACAAGCAAGCACTACCAGGAAGAATTTTATAGCAGAGACGACTCTGCCTGCTAATCAGCCTTGGGGTTATTTTTTTCCTACCTGATTAAGTATTCAGGATCGAGTTGCATCGTTACGGGGATGTGGGATCAACGTTTCCATTTTTCTTATGCTTTTGGTCAATGTTCGCGTTACGGAGAAAATACATTAAAGTTTTCCATACTTTCTCTCTGGTACTGTATTTTGTACTAAACGTAACTGTAGGTTTTCACTCAACCTTATTCGAACAGAAAGAATGTCATAATAAAAATCAACCGCCACCGTGCGAACACAAAGGAAAATTGACAACATGCTACAACGAACTGACGCACAATATTTTCTAATCAATAAAAAAACGTTTCAAAATTTATTTGGCCGGATTTCATTAAAATTGTATCAAACTAGGATACCATAGATTCAACACAGCGGAAACTGCTTTCCTTTCTCAAATTGCATGTTCGAGCGACCCTTCAAATGTGGACATTGCGTATGTAATTACTTTGACTTTGTTGCTCAGTTTTCACTCAACCCCCAATGCACTGACTGCACTTAGGAACGACTAGTGAATTTAAATTCCTATACATCTAATTATGGTAATCACTCAGACATGAATTAAGCATAAGCATCAAGGGAGCACTTTATTGGGCTGTCTGCTCTGGCATGGTTTGAAAGTCCTACAACTACTGACTGTAGGGGCTGACTTACTTTCGACCACTTTCTCTCTGAACCAACTTCGCCATGGCCATGCTGGGCACTCCAATCAATAATCTAATTGAAAAATGTTAAGCCTTTCGTGAAGGAAAACCACTACCAGCCTAGCCTACCGAAATGCCAATATATTCTCATACGTATCGTTCGTACTAGGTTAAATTCCCCATACGTATGTGTAGATGTGGACAAGGAGCTCCTCTATTTTTAATTCACGCGTGAGCCGTACATACAATACGAATGAATGTACTCCTCACCTTATTCACAATTCTAAATGCACTGCACACACGCACATGGTTCGTGACCTAACCTGGCTTACCTAGTACATTACCTTATAAATGTATACATATTTTGTGTAAACTATTGCAGTGCAATGTAGCTCAACCTATGTTGAGCCTGGGCATAAAATTTTACAGGGTGGTGCAGACCAATTTATAAATTCTGACACAACCATACACAATATGGGACAGTTTTTTTCCAAGAAACACAGATATTCTTGAACATGACGAAAACTGTCGCAATAAAGAACTTCTCCTTTAAGATTCTATACAAAATGTATATCTCACTCTTGTCTCAAATATCGACTACAAACAGCAAAGCCAGATACAAAATTGAGTGAGAGTCATTGGTTATGGACAACCCTGCACCATGAAAACTTTCAATTGCTTATTCAAGTGAAAGACAACACAACGCAACGGAGTGAAAGTTCGTCCACCTGCGTAGTGTTGTTCTGTATTGGAATGAAAATCTATAAATATGTGTGTGTGTGCTATGTATAAGGTCACCGTCGCTCTGTATACACATATTGTGAGTGAACGAAATTTTTGCTGCCTTCAACGGACAAACTGCCCGATTCTAGAAACTAGAAACTAGACCTCTACTAGTTGTACAGTAGCACTTGAGTCAAAATCAATACTACTACTTCCTGACAAAGGCAAGCTGGTGCCCGGTGTGGTGCTCTTCGTTGTAATTCTCTCTCATGTTCTCTACTACCACCACGTCCACTTGAATTTGAAACAACGTATGAACTAAAGTAGCTTCAAGTGTGCGCATTTTTATGTACGTACGTACTTATAGTGAAACAAGACCTGCCTTTCCCTTCCAGCTTTTTTCTATATTTTTAGTTATATAATGATTTAGCCATATAACTATTGCTGAGATTAATTACTTATCGACATACATACTCAGCGATCAGGCGACACGACCAGCAAAAGATTTCCAGATCGCTGTGAGGCAAAATAATTGGAAAAGAATAAACAAACAGAAAATTGCAAAGAAAGTATGAGGTGAGGATTCGGTAGCAACATAAGAGATTGGACGGAGAAAGTGGACTTTCACTTTTCTGACGATCCTTTACATTCGGACGGCTAACATTGTACACTGCACTACACTGCCGTGACGTTTTGTGGGTGTGGCGTAAGACATCATCTGTAAGAACCATCTAACTGTTTATAATTGTAGAGGAGGACTGAAAAGAAGAAAAGGGTAAAGTTGACAGGAGAGAACGACGACTAGAAGAAACTCTTGTCACAGCTACCATTCCACCACCAACTAAACTGAAAATTGTACAACATCCGGAGTGTAGGAAGGAAACGATCGACGTCTTTGATAAAAATGTCAATGTCAATTCCAGACACGTGGAGAAAGAGTAAAAGTATGAAGTAGACAGTTGGCAGTGTAAGATATCAAAAAGATGAGTTATTTTTTAGAAATTGGAGTAGAAAGAGTACGAGTACGTACGTATTCCAAGTTTTTTTTTACGTTCACAGTAAATCAGTCAGTAGGAAAATTCCCACGTTCCAATTTCCTTCATCAAATATGAAAGAAGTCCTCGGATTTAATTTGATTAGAAAATGAGACAACATCCTTGTCGTAGGTTAAACATAAGTACCAGCAGGAAATATTAGAGTAGAAGAAGAGGAGTCCTTGTGTGTACAACGTGTGTAAAAAATCGATGGTTCCTAACTCTATAAAAAGAAACGATGTCGTATAATATGTTAAGAAATGATGTCATAACACAACAAGACTCCTTGGGACCTGTCCGTGGTCACAAGAAATAATGCAAAACCATAACGTGAGACATTTTCTTGGATGGCAATGGCACAAAACACAAATATGATGTCGTATGTATGTGTGTGCACAAAACGTCATCACCATCGATTCTAGTATACAGAAAAGTACACAGGTTGGTTGGTATAGTCGTGTTTTGTAATTTCCGTTATTTGAAATGTCTCTCTCAACCTCTATTTTTATTTTCAAGGAAACGAACGAATATTTGACATAGTAAATTCCAAAGGTGTTGCCTGCCTGCACCACTAAACTGAACTGGACAATGGAACCGATCCGATGTTCTTTGTAAATATAAGATTTCAACGGAAAACTTATAATCCAACCGATTCTGAAGAATGAACTTGTTGTATTGTATTTTGATACATGTGTTGAAAGTGACATGTAAACTTCAAAAGTCAACTGTTGCGTACCAGGAAATCTAACTGAGGAAATGTGGTTGTTCGTTACTATAAAAAATATAGGTAAATGCGTTAGGAAGGCATTGAGTTGGAATGAAGTGAATAGAATTTATATCAAATGGGGGGTAATCGATACGACGACGACCTATGGAGTACACATATTCAGACACGCCTGCCAAACTCATCTTCCACAAATATGTGTCAACGTCAACTCTCCAGGACAAATGTGTTAAAACTGTTGACTCGACTTTGTGTTTAGAAAGAGAGGGCGGAGAAGGATTTGACTTCAGAATTGTAAATGGAAACCAACACAAGGAAGAAGAAACGAAACATAGAAGGGTTAAAGTTATGTACATGTGGTGGTTCATAACCAATTACAACCGCACAAATATATTGCCTACCCCAGGAATCGGACCCTCATTAAGAAAATATCCCTACTAGTCTGCAGTGCTCCAGCGAATGATCAGTATCGACATTATCGGATTGAGTAGAGAAAATGTTTGTGAACCACCCTGTATATGCATGCATCCTTCTACATTCATACAGTACAGTGTACGTACTTCCTTGAGCTCTATCCTCATTTGACGCTTCGTTGACCCCTTTGAGAGTCTAGAAATTACTCATTTAGACCCCACGACAGTTTTGTGTCTCCAAAACCATTCATTTCATGTGTTGGGACAATTTACCAGATGAGTCTTACTGCCTGCCTGCCTTTCCATTTCCTTACTGGTTTTCCCGGGGTTGTCTTACAACACTTTCACTTTCACTCCCATCTAATTCATATGTGCTTTCTCTTGTAGTGCAGGGTGGTGCGAATAAAATGTACATATTTTCTCCATTCGCCATATATCTTAGGAAACCAAAATTTGCAAGAGTGATTATGCCGAAAATCAGACTCTGGGGACATGAATGCAATCATTTTCGCAATTCGTACTTGCATTTCAAAAAAATACACAGAGAGAAATGACTTTTGCAGACGGTAAGTAAATTAATGTTTCTGTTCATTAACCATAGTACGGCCTGTGGGAAATTACTTCATGTGACAACTTTCAAATTTCCTCAAGCAGATCATTCGATATCATTTCTCAGATGTTATTTTCCTCGGATTTGTTTTTTTGAAATAAACATTTATGTTAATACGTATTCTGTAATTTTTACTTAACATTTATTAACAAAATGGTGAACCGTTATCTAGTGTCCTATAAGTTCGTAAGGGTTTGGCTTTGGCTTCTTATATGGATTCGAACAAATAGCTCAGGTGACCTCTGGAGGTGGCCTACGTCGCAGCAGATAGTGGGAAATTGTGTCACCTACCAGCCTTGACCTTGTGGTTAAAACGGCACTGAATTTGAGTGACCATTTAGTGACCACATATTGTTCACTTTAACAACCCATGCCAATATAAAATAGCGCATAGAGATTTTATCATGACACATATTTATTTCGATGATTAAGTTTTGGTTTTGTTCAGTCGAACCCGAACGCAAACCCTAATACGATCCCACACAATAATACCAATATTGGATGAATATTTGTAAGATTGGTATGCTTATCGGGTGAAAATTCCCAACCACAAATACTACTTTCATAAACATACTACAGCGAGCCAATTTGGAAATTATTCATAAGGTAGCCGAAGAATTATTAATTCGCCAGCTACCTTATGATAGGCAATCGTGTTCAGAAATAAAGACTGGAAATTTGTATCCAATTAGGCTGATCAACTGTCTACATTTAACTATCGGTGAGTGTGACGTGTGGGACGACTTAATTACAAGGAATTATTTGTCGAGGTGTATCAGAACCACCCTAATGAGTGTATTTGATACACTACACTAGACGGAAACAAATAACACTATGGCATGCTGGGTTTAAACCTCGCAAAAGAAAACCTAACCTGGTACTTGTCAAACAAACTGGGTCTTTCAACTTTCACCACTCACTTTAATGTGGGGGCTTTGGAGTGCAAGGACTTAAAATAAAATTTGTCTGCCTTTCACTAAACCTTTCTGGTTCTTTTAGAGTGCAAATAAATCTTGTATCTACCGGTATTCAGAAAATGGCTCGTGTTAATGAACCCAATGAATGTTCTTTAATCTAGTTCATTAAAATACTAGTGAAGGATCTCAGATGATTTTTTTGAAGTTAATATCGTTGTAATGGTTGAAGAAAAGTAGAGGTGTATGTATTATTTTTCTGACAGATCGTATGTGACTGTGACTTACTATTGAATAACAGAAAATCCGGTCTATACGATAAAAATTCCTACCTTGAATCTGTTAATTTTGATCTGAGCTTTTCGAACAGCATAAAAAATATGGACGGCAATGGCTTAAATCTTAAACACAAAGAGATGCATTTTGGACTTTGAACTTTCCTCTAATTTCGTTTCCCAAATTATCCAAACTTTCTCCTGTTTTGCTTAATTGGTATGTGCAACTTGGAAGTGGAACTACCATCAACCACAACCCTCTTACTTCGATACAAAGTTTTAGTTTGCTGGTTATATAATTTAAGCTGTCTTATTTAAATGAGCTTAGCATACCCAAAGTTATTACGTCAAACTAATTTGAGGCATTCAAAAATTACAGCAGAAAAGTTTGTTATGCGATCAATGATTTCTAAAAAATAAAGAGAGCTGACGCCGAGGACTCCTACCTAATACGTCACACTAAACTGACAGAAAGTAAAGCATTTGAATTCTGTGCATGTACAAATACAAAGTAAACTGGAGGGGGGGGGGAGAAGAGAAACGGAAAGTCTGTCGGAATTCCCCTTCTATGGAATTTCCATGGTCGGTCGGGAATAAATTTAATTATTGGGAATCTGGCAAACACACCACTGCATACTGCATGTCGCCTTCGAAAATGCCATATCATGCCATACGTAACTGTAGTAGAGGAAAAATTGAAGAAACATTTTGTTGGAAACAATAATACGCTACAGTGCATCTCAAAGTAATTATTATTCAAATTCACTGCCTGGGAAAAAAGACAGACGGTTTTTAAATGGAGTGAATGTTATTTTCAATCCAAAGGAACTCTTGTGCTTGTTTTATGTAGATTTTATAGGGATCTCAAGTTTTACGAGTGCAATGTACAGTGTGTGGAAATTCTAATAGAGAATTGGCAATCCCCCGAATTAATTATTAAAATACAAATAAAAACAGCTTCTTTTTTTATATACATGAAGAATGCGTCTAAAATGCGGACCGAAACCGGGTGAGCCCCATGAATCTAATCCCAACATCAGCAAAGGAAAGTAGTTAAGGATACGTTGGCAAAACTACTCAAATGAAATTGAAATTCTGAGAAAAAGGCCAAAATAATCCTAAGAAATATGAATAAATATTGTTTTGAAGACATACGATTTCTTATGGGAAGTATTGTACAGTGTACAGTGTACAGTGTATAAAGTTGAAAGCTAATGTTGGAAAGGAATGAGGTAAATTAAATTATCAGCTGACAGTCAATTATGGCTTGCCAATTACTCCTGAGCCTTGAGCGGAGGTTTTGTCGGATATCTGGCTGATACACAAGACTTAGTCGGAACCCGCCGGTTTTCCTTTGCCTATTCACAAGTGAATAATTCAAAAACCTACTAGGAATGAAGATAAGTAACTGAAGTGAACTTGTTTACAAAAGTGTCTATCTTGAATTGATCATTTATTTTTAATGTGAGGCACATTGAACTTTTTTAATCAATCCCTTTTTAGCAGACACTAATTCTTATCTGAACCAATTCCTGACTATCCTGACTGCAGGAACCGCCATTGTTTACATTAGTCAAAATTTCGAAGCACTTTCGCTCCGGTGTGTAGCAATCGTATAATTTCATTAAATTGTTTTGATTAGTAGGTTCAATGCCCAGCTACACAAAAAATTCAAAAATGGCTAGCGTCAATTAGAGAATCACTACTGGTAGATTAGTTTTGATTTATCAATCGCTCACCATATGCAAGGTAAACCACTTAAATTCCATATAACACGGCGGGACTGTTAATAGGAAATTACAATCTACCCTGAATGTATCAGACCTAGCCCAATAAATTTCATTGAAATATTTCCGGTTGTCATAAAAATTATTGAAACAGGATAAAGACTGGCGGTTGCATTTCCTTGTGAAAGTAGTTCTGATCCGACTCTATCCAATTATAAATATGCTTTTGCACAAAAATGGGTTTTGCAAAAAAATAACTACATATTTTTCCGCGGAAAGATCCCGACGAGACGACTCACGTCCTCCCGTTATCTTAGAATGAATGAGGTACATTAATCTAAATTACGACGTCGTTTGACGCGCCAACATCTACTCAAATGATGATTATTACATTCCTTAAATTCTTGGTACAATTTTGTAAAGAGGGAACGAGAACAAAAAATTAAACGCGAGTCTTTTTGGTCTTCTAGACTCAACTTGGAATTCAACTGACTGACTGAGAGTATTTCTGAGAAGAGAGAACATTGATCGAGTACACAACTCAGTTTATTTCAGACAAGGACAACAAAAGTTTCGGACAAAACAACACGGGTACGTCAAGTTCTTGTGTCCGTCTCGACCTTTGCCCGTCCACTTCGTTCCTCGTCCGATTGATTAATGACCCGAATCGGTTTCTATGTATGGAGTTAGTACCCAGGATGGTTGAGCATTACCAAATTAATGGCAATTCAATTGCATTGCAAGTGACTTTAAGTTCTTCCATAATCACCCAAGTTTGACGCCATTAATTGAATTGAGAGAAGGAATACGAATAGTAACATAGTTGGGGATTCAAAAGAAGGACATTCAAAAAATGAACTGAACTGAACTGAACTTACTTTGTCCAGAATCCAGGAATCCGATCAACGGTAACATTCCCCATTTGCTGAAATTATTTCCAAGTATCCATAATTGTATGGGTGAAACAAACTTTCTTTTTTTAGAACCTATTTCTCTCACTCACAAAAATTCACACTTTTCCCATTCTTCTCAATGAACTTTCTCCACTTTCTCCGATTCCATGAGAGTTATATCCGACATGATGATCCCAACTTTCCTTTCCAACCAACATTAATTCAACACCGGAAATAAAGTGAAGTGACTTTTTTGAATGACCCAACTAAATCGCTCCATCATTTTTCATTCCTTTGCACAATAATGTAGATTATTATTGTGGATTCCTTCCAATACATTACATTACATTACATAACTTCACTTGAACTTTGACACGAGATATTGTTGAGTAAACTGGTGATATGAAATTCCAATACTCCCAAGAAAAACGTAAAGCACAAAGCTACGTACTAGATAGGATCTTCTGATTTGATTAGTTTCCGTTTAATTATGCCACTTGTCCAACTTTCTCCGTTTTTTAGAGAAAGTTTGCTTCGAAGAAATTCCGGTTTCTTGTCTTCTCAGTTTTTGTACACTAACATAGAAGAAAACCCCGAATTTTTCTTCTTTTTTCGGGGTGGGGAATATATTAAAGTTTTAAGAGAGAGAGAGAGACCGAAGTTTGTGTGAGAATTGGAGCAAGTCCTCTATCCGTCTGCCCAAACCTTTTCCCGTTCCTCTCTGCTTTCTCTTTTTTTCCCGAACCCGGGTTTCCCAGCCGAGGTCGGGTGGAACTGAGGAGAGCAACCCGAATTCGGGAGTCCAAGTCAGTCCTCGTAGAACCATGGGGAAGAGGGATATTTTTTTTCGGCAGACCCACAATTTCAGTATATACCTTCCCTCTGGGCCACATTTTCGACTACGTACGTACAGTACATGCAATATCTTTGTAATATGTCACAGGGAAATGGAATTCCTGGAGTAAGGAATCATAAAGGTGGTAAAATTCTCTTATGGTACACATCGGCTGTCGAGTTTTTCCTGACCTGTGAAGTTCTGTACATTCGTTGGATATGCTTCTTTGAAACTTGCACACAGAATATATTTAGAAACCCGCTCTTTAAATAGGCGCAGCTACGATACCCAAAACACCTAACAGGAAACACCAAAATTTGGACTTGACGATTATCGGAATCAGTTGAATTGAGAGCCCAGAGCTGGCTTTAAAAAAACTTTTGTCTGATTTGACTACTTTCCTGTGACAAATATATTTGACACTTGCTACCACATAGAACAGAGCTAGCTAGTGCTGTGCTAGTATTCTATCCAGCTATTTGAACTCAGAAGAACCAAACTCACACGAGGATGACGATGACGACGACGACTCCAAAATACAGTACACTTGTGAGAGCTCATAGTATAAGTAGGGTTGGGAAAGTTGGAAAGTTTGAGCTTAAATTTAGCTCAAACGATTGAAACTGTGTTGTAATAGAGTGCACATGTAAGTTAATGTAGTGTGGAATGAAATGCACTGATCAGATATTTATCAAGAATCGGTCCGTACTTTTGAAACAAGTGCATGGCATGAGTAAGTAGTACTTTATAATTCATTCGAGAGAAGTCAATGAAAATTTGAAATAGAGAGAAAGTTCGGGAAAGTTGGAGAAAAGTTTCTTAGAGTTGGTCGAACAGTTTACATTCCTACGAGTCTGATTGATTGATTCTCTTGTACGAATTTATTAGCCAGAGGAGCCAATGATTCCTACCAAAAGAATTTACTGCAATTGGAGCCTAGCCCGCTATTAAATAGCCCCGTTTTTTTGTGGGAACTCGAGTCGACTGGATCTATATTTTTTAAATGAACTGGTAATCTAGAAAATTCCAAATAAGTCAATTTATCTCACGGAGAAATTGTGCAGTTTTTTTCTTTTATTTCAACTTTGTACTGACAGACATATCTACTAAGGAATTTCAAAAGTTAGTACACGAATGTGTATCTGTGCAACATTACAATTCGCCAAAGTCTAATCACTCAATTAAGCTCCACAAGTTTAGAATGAATATATTCCTCTTTGTTTTGAGAAAACTATTTCATTTTCTCAGTAATTTCTTCTGTTTCTCGGACTAATTACTCAATCGAGAATTGAACCAGTGGCAAGGGATTTTATCACTACAAATCCGTATATAATTTTAAAGCTGGAGAACCATGACCATGTAACGTTATAATTTAGTAGATAAAATTGGGTCAACGAGAAAGATAGAGCTGGATGGATGAGTCAACATAATTTGCAATCAGTTAATTTTTTCTACAACCAAACGACTTTCACTTGTACGACGACACGGGACTTTCACCAATCCCGCCCGCCCCGATACTGCTGTACAAACTTAATACCCCAAGCCTGATCCTATTAAATTTACACGTACGTATAAGTAATCATATTCCCAGACTTCCGATAAGGAGTAATTCGCTTATCTCTGTGTACACAGGCAGACATGTATGTAGTATATGTAAGCATACGTATGAGTTCATAGTGCTCCTCTTCCAGCAATATATTATGTCCTTTCTCCAGTTTTCGTCGCAAACATATATCGCAGTTCACATGTATATATATTGGACCAGATCAAGTGTATTTGCACATATAATTTGTCGACCTTTACATATTTTTGTTAACGTATTAGCCAGAAATGTCGACAATAGACGTTCAACGTGTGTAATTCCAAGAGAAAGTATCTCTAGAAAATATCTACTTTATTTATGTCCGAATTTTCATTTCATATGACTCTGTATGTTTTCTTTTCAAAACTCCATGCGATTCTTTAGTCTGCGACTAGAGACTATGACTCTGTGTCTGTGTCTCTCCTATAGAGAGAGAAGCCCAGCTATATTTGGAATCCTATTTTCAGGAAGGCCAAGTTCTCTTTTTTTTCCTCTCCTACTTCTTCTATCCACTTTCTCCATAATGAGAGAACGAGGGGTAGACGATTCGTCGTCAGTCGATTCTAACTCCTACCGCATGCTTTGCGCTCTCCATTGAGTTTTGAGAATGTGTGTGTAGTCGTAGCGGTGTATGTATGAGTGCGCAGTTCAACTCCGCGCAATCCATCTATTGATTCAGAATTTTGGGAGATACATCCTAGGCCTAAGCCCTAGCCCTGTATAACGTATACGTACACCCGTATACGTACGTATTTTCGGGGCCAACCAACTTTGTACAGTTTCTACGTTTTGGAGAAAACTGGTGGAGAAAGTTTTGACTCCATGTCTGTTCTCTGGAGTTCCTTTACGTACTGGTTTTTCCTATATAGTTTTCCTTCCTACTGTGGACTGTGACTGTGAGGTAGTCCAGCCAAGGCAAAAGGAGGCAAGGCAATGCAATGCATATTTAAAGCCACCCGGATGCATAGGTAATGAGACACGAAGTTTTCTCAGGGGTGAAGGAGAAAACAAAAAAGAAACCGACAAAAGCTATGTTTCTTGACTTCCCCTGCATGCCTTTCAGTGACTGACGGACTGGATGGCTGATTGTACATACGAAACGAGTCAGTAGTCGTAGTCCTATGTGGTTCGTAGTCGTGCAAAAATAACTTGGACTAGTAACCAACCACACTAGCATGCAAAATCAATGGGTCAATAGTCTCACCTAAACCGCTCTCGCGACAGTGACAGGGATAGCGATTTGATCAAAGTCTGTAGTACGATGTACATACAACATAAATCTCATCAAATTGAGTTATTTGATTTATGACGAACCATTTTTTGCCGTAAAGGACTTACCACAATTGGGCCCAAGTTCGATACTGCATGGCTTTAATACTGCGAGAATGCATGTGCAAGTTCATTGTGTCAGCCAAAACGGACGCCGTAAATTAGAAGAGAAAGAAAATGCCGCCAAATTGATCCCCTCAAAGGATGGAAAATTAGAGGCCGGCGGAGAATAATCCTGACAGTCTGCACGGCGCTGCTAGGTTGACAAAATTTCCTTTGAATTTTGCCGTTCGGGAAAATACGTACGAAAAAGATCACGAGATTAATGAGCATGAGTTGAAGAAAATGGCAATTGAGCCAGGACTGGAGATGTCATACATATATCGAACTATACTTATGGGTTTTTACAGTTCGATATAGAAAATGCTAACAATATAACATTTACAAAAAGCACTTCAAAAGAAGTATTCCATTCATTGACCCCGCCACTAAAGGAAAAGAAGACATTCTGAATTCTGAGAAAATTCTTTGATTCCTGTCTGCGTATCCGATGTCACAGTCATACGTAACAATAACATTCCTGGGAAAACTGACGCCCTATTCTGTCCATGATATACATGGGACTTACAAAACGTGGTCTATGACATGAGCCAATAATCCTTTTAAGAAAATATTAGGTAGTTCGAGAGGGTCAGGTTTGTATTCTTTTGATCCTTACTTCGGGTCATCATATTTGATCCGGCCTCGTCCTTCCCTGCTCATTCCGTACCGAATGTTCAAACACTTCACCTATTGGTGACCGTAAAACCATTCTTCCAAGGAAGAACTTAAAAAGTGAATACGATCAGAAAACCCTCTGGTATGATCTTCAGAGTTTTCTGAATACACAGGGTGGTACAAAACATATTCAGATATTAGTTCATCGTAAAGTCTCGAACCTGGAGTGTAAGACAGGCACTAGAGTACAGAATCATGAACCACCCTCTACACTAAATCCGGAGAGCGTAGATGACAATATTTCTCGCCCACTCTTTACAACGTCCATCGTCCGAGCCCAGTATAGTAATGCTGTGCTGTGCGGTGGACGTACTTCATGCACGTCACTGCACGTGGCAGCTCGGAGCTATATGCTGCGACATACGATTTTTATTACAAGAGCAGGTTATTAAATTTTGGCCTGGTTGGCTGGTTGAGAAGGATTCGGCTCGTTGAGCACAGCACACAAAATATATTCCCATTCCGTTTGGGCAAACGGGCAAAGCATACTTGTCATCTTTGGTCTAAAGGACGCTCGGAGCGTTCGTACTTATTTTCTATGTACGCATGTGTTACAGGCCCCTAGTCCAAAGGAGTAAGAGGTCAAATATGTAAATACAATATTTTGGCCAAAATATTTTTTTTTCAAGTTGTGTGCTGTTTTTGCATTTTGCCTGATTTTTATTCCAAACCTACAACATAAGCATCTATCCGTAATAAAATTTAAATTAAGGTGATACATAACTATGGACATATGGACGTAAGTACGAAACGTAACTACCACCACAGGTATTTTCAAAAGAGGAAGTGAAAAAAAATACGGAAACATAATTTTCTTTACACCTTCATTGGATTTACGATTACTTTCTTCACTTTTTACGAGGGTAGGATATGTGGGAAGGTGTGAGGTGGGTAGTTGAGTACCCCCCGAATGGGGGAGAGGAAAACTGAAAGACTAGACCAGGACTAGTACTAAGACTAGTTTCTTTGAGTGAAAAGAAGATAAGATATAAGTGTGTTAGGATATGCCCAATTACAGGTTGTTTCAAGAGGAGCTAAAGTACTTCACGAAGGAAGGAAGGAAGGAACGTTGTGTTTAGCTCGATAAAATCATTTATTTATTATTCTCAAATGTCAGTCCTCTCCTCGAGTTTCTTCCCAGCTGGGAGTAGTAGTAGTAGTCGTAGTAGTAGTAGTAGTAGAAGTGAACCTCACAAATTCTACTAGACCGAGTGCGAGTGGGACTCGGAAAGTATTTATTTTGTTTCCAATTTGGATCAATGTTGATTTTCTCTCCTACTTCTATTATTTTCTCTGCTGAAATACGTCTAATGTCAGTAATTAAGAACTACGAGACGACATAGTCTCTCACCGTCCTTAGACAGCATGGAGTGTCGCATGTCGCATGGAGAAAGTCTAAACATTGTTTACATGAGAGGAAAAGTGGTGTTTACAGTCAGGCCCGGCCCTTCGAGGAATATTTTCAATGAAACGCTCAGCAATACTGCAGGGTTGTCCATAACTTGCGTACATATATACGCGTAAATTTGGGTGAAGCTGAAACCTATAGCCAGGAAAACAGAAATATTGGAGAAAAGAACATCAGAACCCGTGTAAAATTCGAGAACAGCTAAAAAGCACAATACCACGATCTCCAAAACCCCTTGGGAATTTCGCCCATAGTATTTTCGTTTTATTCCTCCGATATAGATTGTACGTCTAATTGTTCCAGTTGGCGGGAAATAGGCTGACATACATACAACATAGAGAGATAGAGACAAAATGAAACGAATGAATTCGGCGTCTATTGTGCGAGACTGAACCGTAGAGTCAAGTAATTGCATTCACGGCCAGACCACATCAGAAAGGGCTTTTCCAGTTTTGTTTATGAGACTCAGGGAATGAAACCTGTATTATTGTCACTTATCCAAGCCACATCCAAAACCTAAAGCCAAAACTGTCGGCGAGGACAAAAGCCCTAACAACTCCCAACTCCAGGCCGCCCAACCAGAAATACCTAGTAGAAATGTAATGTACTTTTAGTGCTTTCCACGCGGAAGAGATGGATACTAGTCTGTACATTGTACAACCAATATATTTATATCACTGAGAAGAGAAAGTGACAAGGGAAATCATTGGGACGTCCATGTCCTCGGCTCATGGTAAATTATTTCGGATAGTTAATTTGAGCACACTTGACTATAAGAATATTCTGTAGTACGGAAATCTTATCTCATGCCAGGTAGGTAGTCGGAAATTAGGATTCGGAATACAGCGTGCTTTTTTTCTAGCCCTGTAGGTTCCAGTTAAATGTATATGATTAAATAACCTGAGAAATATCTATATTTTGACGCATTATGTAGAAAACGTCAATCAACCTCTCCTGAATATATTAAGGATTTTTACAACTGAATAGTACACCTTGTAAGTAAGACCGGGCTAAAATAATCCGGTTGAGTGAACGAATACATACAATACTATACAATGGAACAGAGATATAAGTGAAATGGGAGAGTAGTAACGTAACGTAACGTAACGTTGAGCCGAATTTAACCCGGTACTTACTCAATCCATTGCCATTGCTATTATTGCATTGCATTGCATGGGCAATAGAATAAGGCGGGACACATAAATCGTTGCCAATTCATTTGATTACCCTCCTCGACTCTTTACGATTCATTCACATTATGGAACTGAATTGCACGAATCAAAATTCGAATATAAAAGAGAAAGTCGAGTTGAGTCTTTCTCTCATTGTTGTTCCGGTACACTACATAACACAATACACCATACTTGACAAGTTATGAGTGCCAACTTTGATAGAACCGCCTTAAAAATTGTATGTAGTCTATAAATTTTCTTGTAATAAATTGGAAAATCCTGTTCATTTGACAAAACTAGGTAGTCCTTTTAGTTGGAGAAAGCAATCTACACAACTGGGACGCAGATAATTAAACCATGCCTGCATGAATTGCATGCCGAACAGTAGGATCCATGGCTACAAGTGCAATTCTATAAAGGACTTGAGTGCAATAATGTTATTACCGGATTTGGTCGAGATTGATGGGCGGAATTGAAAGAGACATGGTACGGTTAATTCTGTCCGGATAAATTTGAGCTCAGAGTAAATCCTATCCCGCCCGGAAACCACAATGGCCCTTGGCCAATTTAGCGCCGAATTCTTAAACTTGACGCTAACGGCCACATGCAACCATATGCCATATACCATGTGGTGCATTGCAATTGCATTTGTGGAGAAAGTCCTCGATAAGTGAAAATAAAAGAAAGGCGAGCATAAGTTGAACCGTAGCCAAATGACTCGATCTTTTGGAACACATTACGATTTTCCACACTGGGGGTATGTGCCTATGCGGGGCCCGCACCCGTACTTTTGAGCATACAAAGTCTTTGAGAGTTGATAAAAAACTTTGACTTGTTTTTTTACCCGATGAACTTTTATAGCATATATCTAAAACCTAGTCTTTTCTAGAGTCAACTTTCAACTGCTGCTATTATTGCAAATGCGTCTCTCCTTCTTCTTTTTTTTGTGTGTTTAATCGTCTTTGACAGACTAGACGAGGAAAGAATGGAGCATTTTGGTGATTTCTTTCTTTCCTTTCCTACTTTTTTTTTGGCTCATTCCGAGAAATGAATTTAATGTATCCTATTAAAGTGAAAGAGATCAAATAAAGCTCTCTTTAAATGTAACAACTCCCCAGACATGTAAAGAGGTGTCTTTAAATTGATGACGTCTGCCAATGAGACGTAGAATGTATTTTACCATCTATTCAATATCAAATCGCTCAAATTCAATGCATGTGTTGAGGGCAATGCAGGTGTCCCTTGTGTAAATAATATTATAGTACCAGTGTATCTGCTGTGTCTGGAATGTGAGACAAATAAACAGGCACAAGTGCAACATTGGAGAAAAACTACTGTAAAAAAGATGCAGTTTTACAAGATTGGCTATCCATGCCCCTCTCGTCCAACCGTCTCACCAAACAATTTGGATGATGACATTGACGGGTGGCTGCTATTGATTTATGAGAAACTTCCAAGTAAATTTCAACGTCAGTTTTGGACTTAGGGCAGACCAGCCTTCGTCATTGTCAGTTGAAGTTGAAAAATGTTTGGTCAAAATAGACGAGCGAAAATACTTAACAGTCCGAAACGTTCAAGGAAAAACAATCTTACCACATGAGTAGCCTAGCTACCCCGCACCAACACAAGCTCAAAAATACAAACGAAAAAATTACATTGAACCTAATACATGTCGAATATTACAATGTGGTTTCGAAAATATTTTGTCAACAGATTCTTGAACAAAGGCATCCGGTAACCCAGTTGCTTTCACCGTACTACATTATAGCAAAGAATACTGCGCTTTTCTGATATCAGAAGATCGTGTTCGTTAAAAAATACGGCTGGTTCACAAAATTACCACCCTATACCATATCGGGTGTAAAAAATATTAGATGGTAGCCGGGATGATCACACCATGAAGACGAAACCAGAAAAAAATGCATCGATTTTACACATAGTCGACGATCGACTGACTTCTATTCTTAGCCCCTCCTATTTTTTCTTTCTTTCTTTCTTTCTTTCTTACGTACATTCATGGAACTTTTGGGAATTGACTTGAGAGAGACTTAGAGTAGGAGGAAAAGCGATGAGAATTATTTTCTGAAGTGTCTGCAGTCTACGACATTGCATTGCATTAAATTACATGCCTATCCGTGGCTCAGATAAAATATTAGGGCGGCTGTGTGCAAGCAATCAAATATACGATGCAAGAAGACTATGAAAGAAAACTGGGAAGAATCAAAATGCGTTGTATGCGTGCACGATATTCATGTCTTGACTGTTTTTCAAGAGATGCTCCAGTAAGCAAAAATATAATATGTAAATTCAATATCCTTGTGTGTATCTTCTCTACCTATACCTGACTCTCGACTCTTTGCCTTCAACGATATACACTAACAATATTTTCATTTCATTTCTTGTCCTTCGCCAAGAATTTGAATTGAGGCTATAGATTTTGTTTCCGTTTTGATTCTTTAAAATAATAGCAGAGAAAAGGGAAATGCTGAAATTTCATCTGCAACTTTATACCGTTAT